>JAQIWH010000201.1:0-63696 GCA_034695005.1 Cryptops parisi
AATGAAAAAGAAGCAGTGTTATTTTTAGAAACAGTGAGAGAGCATAAGCTGATATGTTTTTGCATGGTTACAAATGAGAACATGATAAGCAATCGATTTGGAAATAAAAGCCTTTTTTTAGAAATTTTTTTTTGTAATACTTATTTCCTATATGCTGAATATTGTGTAAAATGTTAATAGGTTACACTAATTAAACAAACAAACAAACATAATATTTTGTGTACTTTAATTTTTTTCACTGCAATTGTGTTAATTTAAAATATACAGTAGTTTTGCTCATATCCAATCAACGATGAATTTTTCTAACTAAATTTCATTAATATTATCATTATTATTATAATATATTTAAACAAATGAACATTTAATATAAATCAGAGTTCAAAAATCCTTATACAAAATGTTCGAATTAGTCGTTTAGTCGCCTTAAATTCATATCAAACATTCGTATCAACAAAATTTCGATATTCGATATAAATTCGATGTAAATTCATATCAATTAAAAACATAATTTGAAGACTAAGTGCTAATTAAAAATTAACAAAAATTTAAAATAAATTATAAATTAAAAAAAAATATATATATATATTTGTACTGACCTTTTACAGCTCTTAAATGAAAGTAATACCAATAGTTTCACGCGTACAGAGGATCGTACAAACGTTTTTATGTCGATAAAAAAATCCGGATACTTTTCAAACGCTCCTCGTATTTATATACGCTTTTATTTTCACATTGGACTTATGTTGTTCTCGTTTTATGGGTTTATGTATAAGTTATCTTAGCAGATAACTTATACATAGATCATCGGGTAACTGCATGGATAGCAGTAACTGCATGTTTAGGCCGTACAGTGCTGTGTCAACAAACTATACACGTGTAGATGACATAACTTTTCAGAATTGCATCACCAACAATAAAGATATTAGCAAATGTTTCTGATCGAGACAAGACTGGAACAACTTTTACGTTAAAGAATTACAGATTGATTAAACTACACCTTAATAAAAAACATTGTGACGTACTTTCTCGACGTCTCAAAGAGAACCTGATGCTATTTCGTTTCTTATTTTGTAACTGCAAGCTTAATTTAACTGGCCAGACAAGGATTAAAAATCGTTTAACTGAGTTTAATTTAAATGAAATAAATGATAAGAAAACCCTATATATATTAATGATTTGTTGGTGATGAAAAGAAAAAAGCACTGTTTCAACTTGAGTTCAATGAAAACCGTTTTGTTTTGCGGTTAGATTCCTCCTAAAGCAGTCGAATGAAATGTTCAAACATGAACACCAATGAAAAAGCAACATCCACACAAACCATATATACCAAAACAGAAGACATGGTGTACTATAAAATCCGATACACTAATCAGATAATGGCTGCAGCAGTGCTCAATTTAGGAGCACTTGCCTTCGGATGTACTTTGGCTTACACCTCACCAGCATTCCTCGACATGGATCAACCACACAGCAATATCAAACTAGACACTCAACAACAGTCTTTCTTTGGAAGCTTGTTATACCTGGGCGCTTTGGTTGGAGGACTTGTTGCTGGACCATTCGCCGATAGATTGGGTAGAAAAATATGTGTAATAGTATCGTGCCTACCTTTCGTCATCGGGTGGGGATTGATATTCCTATCCAATCGGTTGCCAACTGGACAGTTGTATTCATTGTATGCTGGTCGAGCAATGACTGGTGTGGGTACTGGTGCCATTTGCCTATGTTGTCCAGTTTATGTCACGGAACTGTCATCGCCTAAAATAAGAGGGGCGTTGGGTACAGGTTTTGCACTATTCGCAAATACTGGTGTGTTTTTGACATACTTAGCAGGAACTTACCTACCATGGACTCATCTTGCAATCTTCTGTGGTATGTTTCCTGTGATTCTGGTCATAGGCACAATCCCTATTCCGGAAAGCCCAGTGTGGTTGGTGCGACAAAAGAGAAAGAATGAAGCCAGAAACGCTTTGTGTTGGTTTCGTGGTTCCCAAGCAGACATTGACGGAGATTACAATGCCATACAGTTAAGTTATAGCCAAGAAACGAAAATATCAGCAAAAGATTTCCTTCGACCAGACATCTACAAGCCTTTCCTGCTAGTGGTGGTTTTGTTCTTGCTTCAGCAAACCTGCGGTGTCACTCCTGTGGTTCTCAACGCAGCTTCCATATTTAAAGCTGCTTCCAATTCGTTCGATCCAAACTTATCGTCTGTCATTATGGCAATTATCATGGTGGTTGGAACTATTTTGACAGCCTTTATTGTTGATCATGCTGGGCGTAGAGTTCTACTTCTGATTTCTGTTTTCTCTTTGTCTCTGTGTTGTTTCGTATTGGGTGGCTATTATTACATTAAACACGTGAATCCAGAACTAGCCGTGGGTATCGGTTGGTTACCACTTGTGTGTCTTACACTGTTTCTCTTCACTTTTAACCTAGGCTTTGGACCTTTGCCGTGGGTTATGATGAGCGAAATGATTCCGTCTCAAGTGAGAGGCGTTTGTAGCAGTATAATCACAGCAAGTCTCTGGGTTTTCTGTTTTATCATAACTCAAATCTTTGTAACTTTGCTGGAAGTAATGTACGATCATGGCGTATTTTGGCTTTTCGGCGGTTCTTGCGTTTTCACATTTTTTGTCATCTGGAAATTTGTTCCTGAAACCAAAGGAAAAACACTGGAGGAAATTCGAACTTTATTCATGCCTGATAAAAAAGATTTGTCATGTAATATTTAAATGCAATTATGATGCTGACTGTAACATTCAAGATCTAATCGTTTCATGTACAAGAATAACATTGCATTATTATTTATATTATTTCAAAGAACGCAAGATGCCGTAAAGATCAATTTAACCTTTAAGTTGTAACGAGTGGTATATGGTTTGTGTATCATGGAAATTTCAATGTAAAATCATCCAACAAATATTTAAGGAGTTACGGTATACCTAAATTATTATACATATTTCAAAAAGAATCAAAAAAGTGCTCTCCTGTATATGTATTTTTTCTCTATATTTGTAATCAATAAGTTGTATTTTGTATACTATACCTACGTATGTTGAAAATGATTTGTATTATGTAACTATTTTTCTATGATCTTACAATATTGATCCTACTGTATTGTGGTTATGCCAAAAAGTCAGTTTAAATCAATTGGGTGATATTGAGATTATAATACTGTACTATAACGTCACATGTGTAGTTCGTTGCATTTGTATTGATAAAAATACTCCGTATATTTTAGTCACCATTAATTCTTGGTTAAATTTTAAATTTTAAAGAATTTTTAAAAACGCTTGTTCTATTAAACAACTGTTAAAATTGTTTAAAATTCCACTAATAAGTCATAACCATGTAACAAATAAATTCCCTTTGTTTGATTTTGCGTGCATTTTGCAAAACGTGCTGGACCACGAAAATTCGAGCAGCATAAGCCTTGTAGGTATTACGGTACAGTAAATTTAAGCTAGGCTTACGAAAAATATTTTTGTGTTTACGTAACTAAATGTTTTAATCTTATGAAAAGCAATAAATTTCAGCTGAAACACTGCACTAACATTTTATACACAATCATTTTGGTTTCACCTCCTTTGTTGGTGTCACCCGGTGTGGTCTGAACCCCCTAGTGACAAAACTGCTTAATGCTGCCGCAATTTCCAAGAAGTTTCCAGTTCATGAAAACCAAGAAGCAAAAATTTGCTTCCAGGTTTCATTTTCTTTCTAGGACCATGTCTTAGTATCATGGACATCACCATGTGATACGACCATGATTATTTTTTAAACAAACAAATCCAAAACTGTGGTGACCGGACTTTTGAATAGCAGCTAGGGATCTGCAATCCGACGATCACTTCCCAGGTTCTTTATGAATTACTCTGCCGTAGGCCCAACAAATAATTCATAACGGGTCTGAAAAACGGGTTAAGTGAAAAATAAAGCATCTGACACCACATCAATTAAAGTTAAACAAATTCAGGTTCAACATTTCGATACTTATGTGAGCATACCACATGTCAATTGCATCAATACTAGTTATCACAATAATACTGATTACAAATAAAAATATATCAATTTTATGAGTGATGAATAAAATGGTTGTTGTTTTTTATCATAAAAAAACTAGCAAATACCAATACAAATGTAAAGTAAACAAAAGTCTACAGCAAAGTAAATAATTTGAGCCTCGTAGATAGTTAAACTGATACAGTGCATTTATGCAGGCCTTACCAAAAATGTTTATAACTAATAACTTGGTTATAACAATTTTTTCAATTTTAAAAAGTAATCAATTTCTGCTGAAACATTGCACCAGCATTTTGTAGCTATAAAATGACAGTCTATATTCTATAATATAAACTGTCATTTGGCTGTCACCTTCTCTGATGGTGTCACCTGGTGCAGGTTCGCACCCCTTAGTGACGTCACTGCTTAATGTTGCCTCAATTTTCAAATGTTTCCAAGTCATTACATCTAAACATTTCGTCCGTTAAATTTTTATTGTATTAAAATAAAATTTGGTTTCATTTACTGCCTGTTTTGTTTTTGGATTGCATACTGTAGTTGCAAAGTAAACAAAATAAAGAGTGATTTTAGTACCGTACCAGTGTATCATATCACAATATGATACAGCCATGATTACTTTTTTAAACATACAAATCCAAAACAAGCAATTACGATTACAATTTGCATATCTTACCTTACATGGTTTTGCAACCGGACATGAACTTTTCAAAAGCTTCTGCATTTTAGTATAGTAGGCCCTTGTTACATGCAATTTTTGGTGTGGCAAGTCCAACAACTTTAACGGCAGCTTCTTGCCAACCGTTTTCAAAACCGTCAAACTTTTTTAAAAAGTTGAAATTTCCACTGTCATTCCGTTGAAAATGCAACTTTCCCAACTTGTGCGATTTTGAAAACTAGTTTGGCAAGACGCTGACGTAACAGTGATTTACATATTCATCGACACACAACATCAAAAACTAAATATGACAAGGGTTCCTACAGTTTTATAGTCTTCAAATTGTTCCTGAAACCAAAGTGAACCGACTGGAAGAAAGGTATTTAATTTAAAATTGAAAAAGAAACAACATGAAATGAAATTAAAATAAATTATAATAAATCGCATTGCTACTATTAACAGACAAAGTTATTCCATTAATAAATTGTATTTTCTTTATGTACAAAATAGAGAATATTTCCATTTCTGTTTACTATCTATAAATGCAGAGACGGCACAGCCAGCACGTTATTCAATGACAACTTTAGCTGTTACCCAATTTTCTTTACACAAAATATGAAAATGTCATCTTAAAACTATATGGCTTAATATTAAGAGATTTATACAAGTTTCCACGTTGAACGAAATAAATGACAAATGAGAATAAAATTCATGAACAATGTGCAAACTGGGCATCGTTTCCCCAACAATCTATACCTTACGGATCTTCAGGAAGAGGTCCACCTCTTCCTGTATATCTGTAATGCAGTTGTCGAGGTCGTATCATCATCTGCGCCGAACGTAACGAATAATCACCTCGCCAATGTTCCCAGATGATTCCCTGAAAGTAATCATTGTCGGTAGGATTTGCATGGTAAGGGCCATTTAAATGCGCCTCGAAGCACGAATAAAACCACCATCCACCCAAATAAGTTCTGGAACACGGACAACACGATGGAGATTCGTCGTGGATCTGATCGTAAGTTGAAAACTGCTTGCCATTGTGTGCTCCGAATGAGTCGCTAGCGTTGCCAGAATAGTTGCCTATGTGGAGAAGATACTGCTCGTCTTCAGGACCAACTCTGCAAAAATGAATAGATTGCAAATTTACCAATGTATTTGTAAACTAATTTCACACTGCTCAAGATACAATCTCTTAATTCGTTGATAATAATTGAATAAGACAACTATTGCTCTGAAGTTAAACTGACAATGAATATTATAGAAAATTCTCAATTCATGTGAGGGTTTATGTGGTTCATGGAAACTTCACATAAATCAAAATCGCGCGAATTTTTTAAAACTTTAAGCAGCACACGCGAACATCAGATATTTATAACTGTTAGTTTAATGTTATTAGTGAAGAATACAGTATACATTTAAGATTTAATCACCGATTTACCATGAATTTAATATTTAAATTAAAAGCATTAGCTTTGCTGCATACTTTGCTGTACTTTCCTGCCGATCACAGCTACAGCTTTCGCACGCTTTCCAGCTTACCCCCGTACATAACTACTGCTGACAAACCCTAATGCGAATCTAAAGTACTGTACATTTTAGCTGGACTTATGAGAAATGTTTTTAATTAACTACAGAAATATTTATATAAAAAATAATAAATTTCTGTTGAAACATTGCACAAAAATTTTATAGACAATCATTTTGATGTCGCCTCATCTGACGGTGTCGCCTAGCGCGGACCACACTCTATAATGACGCCACTGACTAAATAATATTGTTTTATCTACTGAGATCATCTCATTGTACAATTATACAATCAAGCAATATCACGTTATTATACAATGTCATGTTATACTCAGTTACACAAATAACACGAATTTAAATATGATGACTTACTTGAAAATAAGATATTCAGCATATGTATGGTTGTTATCCCAGTCTTCCAGATCAATTCTTAACACAGTGTCTTCACGATACGTCAATTCGTGCAAACGATCGTTTCCTATCCAAACTTCTCTTCTGGGATCTCCAAATCCTTGCCTGTAACCTTCCCAATCTCGATTGAAGTTCTCACGCTTGTGATCAAAATCTCCTCTTCGATGTATTATCTGTATAAAAACCCAACATTTTCTTTAAATTATCAAGTGTAATGTGTACTTTTAAATCAACCCGTTAACAATCTACATAATAATCATATAAGCAATCACCGTCCACCCGCCACCTTCTGTATGCAAATCGCAATACGCTTCGAACCGATCGTCATAAGTGGGTTGAATGGTGTAAACTCCACTAGTAGTATAGCCTTTTTCCAATACGTGATCACAAGTGGCTGGATAAGTTATTCCAGACCCTAATGTTCCATCACGAGATGCTCTGTCTAGCATTTTCCCAAGACGTGAAAGTTGTCGACCAACTTTGTCTTCCAGCTGATCGAGTTGGTTGTCGGTTCTTACTGACAACCTCTGCAACTGTTGAATCACCTGTATAATCAAAGTACATTTCAAATTAAACATATCTCAAGTCAGAGTACATTTCAAATTAAACAAACTGTATTCGTATTTAAAGTCTCACTGTTGATAGTAGTACTGTAACTTGGGTGTAGTAATACATACCTGAGAGCACTCTCCTCGGGTCACAGCAGCGTGAACCTTGGTGTTGACGGAAAAACTCTGGTTACACAAGTAACTAGCCTGCAAAAGTAGCAATTCCAAACTATCTAACTTCCTATTGATTTTAGCTACAGGATTCTGGAACTTTCTCCAAACTCTCTTAAAGAGCTCTTCTGGTTTATTCGTTTTAGTGGAGCGACGAGGGTCGTGGTTTTCGTGATTTTCATTGGAATCTCGGCCAAACAACTCTAAAAGATCCGTCAGAACCTGAAACGTAATACAGTGTATTATGTTGTTATTACTTCAGATCAGACAGTACATCATACCAAATACTGTAATGTTCCTTTCATTTCATTCTACAGGGTGCTTTTTAAAAAGTCTACTCAAATTCCAACCACAGATGCTACGCGTCAAAAGAAAGCAAAAAAGTTCCCTATAACATGGGTCCCCTTCTAAAATCACGTAATTGCATAGGCCTATTGTCTCATAATCTTTGTAAGTATGAAAATGCATTTCTAGACCCATGATCATATAGACTTTTTGCTTTGTTTTGATTAGTAACATCTGTGGTTATAATTTGACTAGATCTTTTAAAAACACCCTGTATAGTATACAGGGTGTTATACGTATAACACCCTGTAATAATACAGGGTGTTATTACATAATTACGGTACAGTTATTGCACATGATAGCTCTTACAGCCATTGATAAACATTGTACACCACTGTGTACAATAATTATAAAATAGATATAACGAGCTTAAATTAAACAAAGCGACAACGATGACATACCTTTTCAGCAACTCTTTCTTCACATGTCGTTCCTCCTGTCGACGCTGTTGTTGCAACAGAATTCAGGTTCACACCAGGTGCTTGTTCCATGTAAGCCAATAACTGTTTCTGTCCATCTTGCAACAATGATGCTCGTCCTTCCAGACGTATGAGTCTCTCTGTAGAAGCATCGTGCCGCCGCAGATTCAGAGCTGCTTCATCACTTTGCCTCTTGAGAAACATGGAACAGATTGACCATTAGTAACATTAAATACACATAACAAAAAAACACACAACTTTGGATTCAACCGTTAATAATATTGAACAAATATGATTCTTTTCTGTACCTTTAAAGCGGAAGCTAAACGAGAATCGATGCTATTGACACGTGCAGCTACCACGTCCATAAGTTGACGTCTACTGACTGGTGCATTGCTGTGTCCTTCGCCTGTCAATAGCATCTCTTGTCTTTTCACCACCAAATCTACACGATTGCCAATAGATTGCATCGTAGCTTCCCAATTACGAGCACTTTGGGCTGTCGTTTCCCAGACGACAGACCGGTCATGCAGAGCTCTTAATGTTGTGTCCAACGATTCCAGCCGTGACATCACTTCATCCACTTTGGTATTGAAGTGTTGCGATTGGAGGGTCGTAAAATCATCCAGCTTACCTGAAAAAAAAAATTACGATATTATTATTTTTCATACCTGACAACTTGCAACGGAAAATCACAATAAATGATTTCACAGCACATCGTATGATATCGATATAGAATTTTTGTGTATTTATTGTGTTGTTTTTATGATGACTGCTATTCATTGTGCATGCGCTGCTAGGAAGTCTGAAGTTGATGTCATACGGTAAAACTATATAAAAGGCAAGTGTTTTGTCTTTTACTTTCTCTCTGTCCGTGATAGAATGTTTCCATTGGCAACAAACAAAAACACATTTAGCTACACAAGGAAAATCATAACCACCATAACAATGAGAGTGTAAACAAAGAAAACAATATCTCCACGTGCTATAGCACGGGTTACCTTCTCGTATAAAAATAAACCTGTAAGTGATTTTCAATCGATTTGTTTTTGATTCACTGTGAGCATTATCGAGGTTCCATTAGGGCATAACGAAGAGATTAGCATGAAAACAAACTCAGTCCGGTAGGAAAAATTTATAAAAGGGTTGTTAGATAAGAGATAAAAAGTGTGTACTGCACATTACCAGGTTGTACATAAAAACACATGCTTTTAACACTGCTCACGTTACTATCATCTCAATTACATATACAGTACATTCATTCAAGTTTCCAAGTCATGCATTGCTATCTTCGATTAACATTACATAACGTATGTTATTCGAAACATGTCCAAGTCAATATTTTTTTATTGTCGAACGTCCAATAGTGAGCCAATAGCCACACAGTATAACTAATGAAGCTAATGAAAATTGAGACGGCTGTGATACTGCATCCAGATTAGAAGAAAGCTTCAGAGCCTCAACATTATCTCGTTGGTCTGTTCAACTGCTTAAAATGGCCACAAATCGTTCCAATTGCAACTCTTCAGGGTCACCATCAAACGGTGCATCTGCAGGTGCGTCTACCGATGAACTTTTAAGCAGTACACAACTGCAAATTGAAAGACCTTTCAGAACACGTTTTCTAACTCAGATTTTAGCAGCTACGGCACTCTACTTTGGTCCTATATCTCTCGGGTGTGTGATTGGATATTCATCTCCTGCTTTGAATGACTTAGAAAAGCCTGGAAGATCCATTCATTTGGATGTTCAACAAAGTGCCTTTGTTGGTAGTTTGTCCACTTTGGGTGCTTTGTTCGGCGGACTTCTTTCTGGAGCACTAGTTGACATTTTTGGTCGTAAGTTCTGTCTCATCCTCATAAGTGTTCCCCACGTAGTGGGTTGGATGTTAATAGTGTACTCGAATTGGCTAAAAGATGCATATATTCCTATAATATACGCGGGTCGCATAATCACCGGTATGTGTATGGGAATAATATCCATGGCCTGTCCTATTTATCTATCGGAAATATCATCGCCCGAAATCAGAGGTGTCTTGGGATCTGGATTCCAGTTATTCGTTTGTGTGGGTATTGTGTTTACATACGTTGTTGGGAGCTTTGTTAGCTGGACATGTCTCGCTTTAATATGTTCTACAACTGCGATTGCTCTGATGATACTAGTCATTCCATTACCGGAAAGTCCCGTTTGGCTCATAAGACAGAAACGTAAAGATGCCGCTCTGAGTTCTCTGGTTTGGCTTCGTGGAAAACATGCCGATGTCCAAAGTGAATACGACGCAATAAACGACAGCATGTTGAAAGAAACCAAACTGTCTCTTTCGGACATACGCAGACCAGATCTTTACAAACCCTTCATTCTCATGATCTTCGAGATGTTCTTTCAGCAATTTTCTGGAGTAAACGCCGTCATCTTCAACGCTACCATTATCTTCAAATCTGCTACACAAGCCATTGATCCGAGCCTATCATCCATCATAATGATGACAACTTCCATATTCGCTGTGATAGCCAGCTTGTTTTTCATTGACCGTACAGGACGTCGTCTTCTGCTAATGATCTCCGGTGCTGGTTGTTCTTTGAGCCTTCTCATTCTCGGTGTTTATTACTATATGAAGCACATAGACGAAAGCAGTGTTGAACCTATAACCTGGTTGCCTTTGGCGTGTCTCATAGTGTTCATCATTGCCTTTGGTTTAGGATTTGGTCCCATTCCATGGGTCATGATGGGAGAAGTGTTCCCACCACAAGCAAGGGGTATTGCAGGCAGCATCACCACGGCTGTGAACTGGGGTTCAGCTTTTGTAGTAACTGTGACCTTCTTCGATCTTCAAACAACTATGACCGACCATGGTGTATTTTGGATGTATGGAACCATCTGTGCACTTTCTGTACTATTCGTGTGGAAGTTCGTTCCGGAGACCAAAGGAAAGACATTGGAAGAAATTCAAAAAGAATTTGCTAGTTAAACACAATGCTCAACTGTGATTGGTCAATGTTTTAAAAAACTAGTTAATCATACTGCTTCGAATGTAAAGATTTTTATATTCATGTATTTATAACTTTCTTAATTTATTATAAGTTACATGGTTGCATAAAAAAATAATAGTTACCATCAAAAAATAATATTACTGTCGAGAGATTCCAGTATCTTATTAATTAAGTACTGCATATCAAAATCACTGTACCAAAAATAATATCTGAATGGAGAGATGTCAATGTCAAATTTAAGGCAATATCAACTATCACCGTGAAGTGATTTTGAAATAACTCCCTCATTCATTCCACGATAAATTGACGTTAAGGTGATAATCATCATACATAATGTAAACAAATTTCATGACAGGTAATCATGACGACACATGTTTCACGTGTATCTAATATTTTCAATCCATTGATGATGATGTATAATCACGAATAAACAGACGATCACCTCGTGCATTATGTAACCTAATTACTTTGATATGATAACCATGCAGTGCTATTAGATATCTCAAGCTTTGGTATGAAGACATTGTACCTAAAGATTTTTAATCATAAACATCGTTAGACTATCATCAAGTGAGTTATTTAAATATTTCGAGAAGTTTAAATTTGAAATAAAAATGAATTCAAATGAACGAATAGAAATAATAAAATATTGCAAGGTGTACAGGGTGTCTACCATTGATCTCTAGCAACATTCAATTAAACAAGAAATATTGGAGTTTCATGATGACACCGCATATAATTAAACCCTATTCTCAGCAGTATTTCACAATATAAATATACAACATTTGCATACACATATGAATCATAGATTTACTTGTTTATACAGGAATTTTGTTTTCCATAGTATACGAATTATTAATGCAAACCTGTTGGTCACAACATGTCTAAGTGAATTTTAAATGTGAGTTAAAATAATTATTTTCCATAGCCGATACTGAAATATAATCGCAATAAAAGTAACGTTTAACTGGCGTTTGTTTGAATGTTTGGTTTTTTAATGTACTATATTTTAATTAATTTCAATGCTTTATATCTGATCAGCTAAAGTGGTGAAAATAATTGCATAACTTCGTTTGAAGAGCACATTGTAACTATAGGCCTATAGATTATAATAAGTTTTGTTTTTATCGCATACATTATAACAATCTGCATTTTAATCAAATGATTCATCATTATAAAGCACTGTATACACTTGTATTTTTAATATAAGAAATTGTACGAATTTCACCTTCTGAACAAGTTCTTAACTTTAAATCAATGTGTAATTAACTGCATCTTACTTTAAGCCATGAAAAAATAATAGATCTAATTTCTTAGCATTGTTCCAGGTTATAATTTTTTTTTCAAAAATGACTTTTTTAATACATAATTTCAGTTCAATATAACTGAACTTTAACTGAACTGAGATTTTTGAAGAGTTAACATACAAAATACCACATGAAATCCTACATTGTCCATTTTTGTTACCATTAAAATAGAAGAAAAGGTTTAACTCCATACAAGACGAGAATCCAAGTTTCTGCGCAACAGTGATAAATTTGATAAACCAATCGTAATTTCGGTAATTAACAGCAAATCATTTGTTTAACTAAAATTGATTCGTGTTCCTTCAATCTGGATATAACTTAAAATATCGTTGTTTTGTGTCATTATAAAACTCAATATCAATGTTTCAATAGACTACTGTTCAAAAACTGTTTTTACCAAAATGTTTATTATGTACCAGTTACAATAAACTCTCATGATTAATGTACAATTAGTATCATGTTTGTTTTCTAATAACCACTGTACTTGTGTATAAGCGTAATGAACAATAAGATGCCTGTAAACTTTGTTTGTGATATTTTAAATCCCATTAGTTGGATCTTGACAATTGACATAAAACACCGTGAGAAAGATAATGAATTGTATTTCACCAATGAGTTTCGCTCAACTGTCCTATCTCCTCCTATCTTATATCACAACATCAATACCTTCGAACTTCTTTGTGAGATAACAGTGAGTATATAATTATTTGAACTAGAAAAGAAACCTTTATAGTCAAACACTCTATAAGCTGTTTGTATCTTTAGTCGAACACAAATACACTCATAATCTGTGTGTCCTTTTACGATCGAGTCGCACTATTTGTCCTTCGCCCATTGAAAACGCTCCACAATGGCCAAGAACTCTAACCATGCAGAAATGGGGAGGACAGACGGTTACAAGACAAGTTTCATCACCCAGTTCTTAGCAGCATCGGTGATTTACTTTGGCCCAATTGCTTTTGGCTGCGTGGTCGGTTATAGTTCTCCTGTCATGGAAGATCTTAGAAATCATCCCGGCAGAACTATTGTCATAACGAAGGACCAAGAACCTCTTTTTGGAAGTCTGATCCCTCTTGGAGCACTAGTTGGTGGCCTCGTAGCTGGAGTTTTCGTCGATTATTTCGGAAGAAAGTTTGGCATTATGATGACCTGTGTCCCTTTTGTCATCGGTTGGAGTCTAATCACCTTCAGCAACCATGTCGAGGATTACATGTCGCTGATATACACTGGACGGTTCATCACAGGGTTCTGCACAGGGATAGTCTCAATGGCATCCCCAGTTTATCTGTCTGAACTTGCCTCTCCAGAAGTAAGAGGTATGCTTGGATCAGGATTTCAACTGTTTGTTAACTTGGGAATTCTCATTGCTTATGGTACCGGAAGCTTAGTATCTTGGAGTATGCTTGCTGTCATCAGTGCCTTGATGCCGATCATTCTGATGGTGGGCCTCATTCCAATACCAGAAAGTCCAGCATGGCTGATCAGACAGAACAGAAAAAAAGAAGCACTGGCCGGTCTGAAATGGCTCCGCGGCGATAATGCTAACATTCAACAAGAATGTCACGATATCGAACACGCCATAAAATCTGAAACAAAGATGTCACTGTCCGACTTTCGCCGTCCTGATCTCTACAAACCATTCCTACTCATGGTATGGGAAATGTTCTTCCAGCAATTCTCAGGCATCAATGCGGTTGTTTTCAACACCACTGGTATTTTTAAATCAGCCACCGAAGCTATGGACGCTTCCACAGCTTCCATCATAGTCGCGGCAGTGATGGTTGTTGCTACAATTTTTGCATTTTTATTCATGGATCGTGCCGGACGCCGTGTTTTGCTGCTGATCTCTGCTGCGCTCATGGCAATATCCACAATTGTCCTAGGTGGCTACTACTACGCTAAGTTTCAGGATGAACAATCAGTCCAGAGCATAGCAATTCTTCCAGTTCTTTGCCTGGTAGTGTTTGTGTCCAGTTTCAACTTTGGTTTTGGTCCAGTGCCATGGCTAATGATGGGTGAAGTGTTTCCAGCACAGGCAAGAGGAATTGCTAGTAGCGTAATTACTGCCATAAACTGGACATTTGCTGTTATCATTACCCAAACTTTCGATGTTCTCAGAAAACCAGACGTCATAGATAATCATGGAGTCTTCTGGATGTTCGGCATCTTCTGTATTCTTGCCTGCGTTTATGTGTTTTACTGTGTTCCAGAAACCAAAGGCAAGTCGTTGGAAGAAATTAGAGGACTCTTCACAAATGAAATGGTAACTGTAGCTGATGACTCAGATTCATCTGATACCAACTTATAAGACTTACTTCATTATGGACAGTTCTAAAAATCTTTTTTTTTTAACAAGGCAGAATATGCTGCAAAGCTTTTAGGTTGTTTAATTTCTAAAGCATGTTCATTAAGAAGCAACGCCATGTTAATGAATGCTAATGACTGCACATAAAGTTACTGCTTATATTGTAAGAAAATTTACATTTGGTATTTATGTATCAACTGCCCTTCTCGGTGTTTTTAACAACCTAGACTGAAATTTATTTTAATGATATCCAGTTTAGGTTAGTTAAAAATGATAAAAAAAAGCAATTGACAACATGTCAAATGGACTTAATCACTAGCATCCCAAATGAGAAAAGCAGCTAACCCATAGGCCTAAGTACCGTACCTAAATTTTTTGTTTGCTAAGAGAGCATAAAAAAATTAACGTACCGGTATTCAATTGTGAAAAAAAACAAAAAATGAAAATAAAACAAATAAATAAATAAATAAATAAATACTAAATAAAAAATCAGAAACTTATATAGATTTGCTAGAAAATCATTTGTGTATATTTTCCATAAAATTGTAAAGGCTCTTTATTACACGCAATTTTTCGTGTGACAAGTCGAGCGATGTGTGACCCACTGTGACATCAGCTTCTTGCCAATTTCCAAAACCGCCTAAATTTATCAAACCGTCTGAGTCAGAAAGTTTCCTAGGCTCGACTTGCAACACCAAAAAGTACGTAGATAGGAGACCTTAATGTCCTCATATCTGCTAAATTAACTTTTATTTTTTGAAGTCTGCAACTGATAACAAAAAGTGGTAAAAAAATCAATTAATGTACAATTATATGGTGATTAGTGTGAATGATAAGATGAAAGCAATATTTCATTTCTTGAGTGCTATTTTGCAATATTTTACAAAGTATATGTGACTTTTTAAAACCATAATTATGCATTTCATTTTAACTGTACATAATTTTGATACAAAAACTTGTACCATTTCTATGCTACCATCATTTTGTCTAAATGGGAATTTGTAATAGTAACCATTTTAACTGTCATCAAATTAAAAATTACAATTATTTTTCATTAAATTCCATTTTAATTTTTGAATGTGTAAAATTAAAAACAAAACAAATATTTCATAGATTTTTCCAATCATTGTGCAAATAAATTTTCTTATGTGTAGTAAACAGCAATAGCAAACATTATCTTAGCACTTAAATAAGATTAAAAACCAATTTTTTATTTTAATCTTTGTACGTTCAAACAAAATAAACCACTTGAAAAATGACACTTATATAATCACGCGATAAATTATAATCAAAAGACATTTTCGCAACGTGAAAAAAAAATAATAGTTAAAGTTTACAAAGTCCTTGCCAAAATTTTCTTCATGTAAGAAAAACTCTTAAAAAAATTCATTTCTGTGACAAAAGCGAAATTCAATTCTAAAACTTTATCCGTCATTACATAATATCTGTGTACTCTTTTTTTTAAATTAATAATCAAATCATTATAATATTCGAAATTAAATGTGGCTTACAATTGAAGTTCACCAACTTATTACAGTGAGATCTATGGTACAGTGTTACCGGTATTCTTCAGCAATTAATATCGCCTACGACAAAAAAGTGAATGAACTTTTTAATCATCTAACGTGGGATGAGTTCCTACATTCACCTTGATTTGGCCAATGAAACGTAAGCTATTCTGGATTATACATATAGCTTCAAGATTAAAATGTGATTAAGATGTGTCACCCCTTATAATACTTAATCAAAATAAGTGTATCTTCTATTTCAACTTTTAATTTATTATTGTACATTGTATACGATTAAAACAAATTCAAGCTTAGTGTTTATCAACATTTGTAATTCCTTATTAAATTAATGAAATATCAATATAAACATAACGACGTAAGTTTAATCAAACAACTCCCTTCTTATCAACCCAATCAACAAAAACAAACACGAATTTGAGAGGTGTGATGTAAAAAAGACAAGTTTGTCATTTTTAATAAACATATATTATCATGAACAATAGCCTATAAAATTTATAATATTCCCTGAATTTACCTCAACTTAGCTACAAAGTTTCGTAAAATTCGGTGCAGGCGTTTTCAATTCAAACATCCAAACAGACGCGAAAAATTATTTATATTGATTACAAGAAATTATTTATAACTATAACCAAAATACAGTAATATAGTGTGTACTGTGAAAAATATTATCTGTTAGTTAATTTTATTTTCCTTGAACTTTGTTAAATGGCACATAATGTTGGTTTAACTAACAAATCCTTTTTTTTTTCCATCTTTTGCAAATAAACAATTTCTGCAATGATAATTTTTTCGGCGCCAATCACCATCATGACCATAAACTTGTCACTGGATACTAATTAAATCATGTTACTAGGCCACCAGATCTTTAAAATTATATAAGTTTTATGAAGCAACAATATACTACTCATTCTAGTGGTCAGAATTCAGAAATCAATATATTGCAGAAAGGTCATTCTTTATATTAGCACATTTCAAATATGACGCAAATTCATTTTCAGCTGGCAGCACCGATTTTTATTCAGTTATTACAATCACTAAACAAATTTCACTGCCCCTTGAATGACACCAAAACCTTGTGATCAATGTTGTTGTTATTCTTTAGTAGTTCTTTAAGGTTAGTTTAAACAGAGTGTACTTTATGTCTCCGTATTTATATAATAAACAACGTGTCTTTCCACCGTCTTACGTATTTGGCATAATACTGTATCAATAACTTTATTACTTGAATAACTTTGTGAGAATGACAACTTTGAGAATGACAATTGTCATTCTCTAGTTTTGACTTTTAGCACTTGAACCAAATAATAAACACTAATTTAACATTCTATTTGAATGTTTTGAGTTAAAACCAATAGATTGTAATTTAGGATTTGTGGATCTGGATGAGAACACTGAGCATTTGAATGATAAGAGCCATTTCATCATGTCAAAACATTGCCTTTGTCATAATTAACTGCAGTTACCATTAAGAATTCAAATATTTGTACAAACTAAATCTAATATTACAAAAAAAAATGTATTGTCTTACCTTGAAAGTTTGTCATTATTTCCTTAAGATTTTTCATTTCCTCTTCAAGATATTTTCCTTGTACAATGCAGAACAGACAGCACAAATGAACCAGATTGATTTTCCAATAGTTGAAAGAAACATCCGATTTTCCGCATCTACTGATAAAAGCCTTTGTGGACATGTTGTTGCAGATTATCATCAAATGAAATGCTGTTGTCAATTAAAAAAACAAAAAAACGTAATATCAAATATCAAACTTGGACTTGACTGCTATAACCAGTAATATCCTTGACCATAAACATACAGTACCATAAAGAAATTGGAACAAAAATTCCCCTTGCAACCAACACAAACGATTTTCAGTCGTGCAACTGTTAACTTCAAAAACAACTTTTTTGTCTGCAAATAAAACTGATATCGTAAATTTATTTCTCCAAGAAACACAAAGTGGGTGTGCAACTGTGCAAGAAAAGCATCGGTCTTTCTTTTGCCATAAGAACGACCTTGTTCAAGAAAGTTTTTCTTCAACGCCTCCTCTCATCGAATTTGACACGGGCTCTCTTACATTTGCACGAAAAGATTGCATAGTGCGATGATAGGCATTGGTAAAGTGACTTCCTTGATGAAGAGCTGCAAAAAATTCATGGTGTTAAAATTTTTTTATTGCTGTAGAAAATCGCACTCTAATCAAAGTGATGGGAACTGAAATTGCTTTTCGAAAGTTATAAGATTCCAATCATATTGCGCTCAGAATGGCCACTTATTTGTATGATCTATTCCCACGATTATTGAATATTGGATTGTAAAAGAACTAGCGATGAAAGTTGTTTTCTTCAATACTATCATAAATCATGACTATTTTAAAAACAACTACAGTACTCGGATTTTGTTTGAGATAAACTCCGCATGAACTAAACATCAAGCAGAACCTTGCTGCTCAAGATGTCAGTGTAAACTCTGTTAAGCAATAACGTACAAACAGAAAATTCAAATGCACAAACTAATATGACTTAAGTCATTCATCATCTTGCAAACAATACCAACTATCAACCAATGTGTTATCAAATGGGCCTACTCTTCAATATGGCATAGTCCCTCTTGGTGGTGTTTTCTTAATAACGAACAGTAATCTAATATATATTAACCATCTTATTTTATTCATAATTTTATGAAACCAAATTAACACTAAACCACTTTTGCTAATGAATTATTTAATAAATTGTTGCTCGTAATATTTTACTTATGATTGAGTGTAGATTAATCTCAATTCCAAAGTAAACGTTCAAATTGCAATATTAAAATTTGCACGATTGATATTTTTGCAACCTTTTATTTAACTTGAGCGTTTATTTGTTTGGTTCTGCAGTCTTTGACCCACATCCCAAAATCTCAAAAAGATGAAATTTGACACATAAGACATAGTCCTTTGATTTTGAACATTTGATTCTACTGTGTTCAAGAGTTATGCAACGAATGTTCATTGATCAACCAAAAGTTGTTTCTTTTAAGTGCAAGACAATGTGGTCATAAATGTTCCCAATGAATAAGGAATCACACACCCGTACACTCTTGTCTTAATACGGTACTTGTTTAGAATAACATATACCGTATAGAGTGTTTTTCAGGACCTCGTTGACAAACTTCAAGGCATGTAGTGGAGTCCAAAAGAAACAACTTTTTTCTATACCGGTACGACAAGTTCCGGAAAATATCGTGTCAGGTGATATAGACGCCCGATATTTTGTCTGGTGAGCTCACCTGCAATACACACATGTTATGTGGGCAACTTTGCAATTTGGTCGATCCGAATGGAGAAACCTAAGTTCAGAGCGTATCATGTCAAAATGTCGTCGACAAAAATGTCGCTGTACACATTTTTGTAACATTACATTTTCATACGTTATCATCTGACTTCGTTAGGTTAGGTTAGGTTTGCTAACAGAAGACTACGTTAGTTTAGGTTAGGTTATGATTTTTTTTTGAACGGTGACATTTATTATGGCGACATTTTTGTACCACAAGATTTTGTCGTAGATTCGTTCAGAGGGGCGTTGCATGGATGCAAATCCCTTATTAGATCGTCAAGACAATCAAAATAACATGTGAATGACCCTCTGTTTCCAAGGAGCTCAAGAACTACAATTTTGCAAATGCTCCTAGAATGCATGTTTGTATTAATAATGTATGTCCTTCAATGCATCTGAAAAGTCATTTGTACTGCAATACACACATAACATGTGTGTATTGCAGGTGAGCTAACAGGGCAACATATCGGACACGTCCATATCACGTGACACGATTTCCCCCGAAACTTTTCGTATAGAAAAAAGTTGTATTTAAGTTGTATATTGTATGTAAACAAAAACGTCCTGTGTTTTCTTTAAGATCGATTCATGCAACTTTGACTTAAGCGGTATTTCATTTGCATAAAAGAGGGTTGAGTTTACCACACCATCAAACGTTTTTGTTGCTTTGTTTAGTATAGTCATACAGTCATATTGCCACTTCATTGCTAAAACTGACAATGAAGCCTCCACTGTCATAAACATAGTAAACGAATGGCCAATCAGGCAATGGCAATCAGCACTAAAACACTTTTTGTTTACACTCACATTGTAATGTGAACTCCAGTGATCCAGGGAATTCACCATAACGATATAAGCATACATTTAAATTGAAACAATAAACCCTGTGACTCACAAGGTTTACCATAACATGAATGTGAACAAAAATGAGTATAAAAGAGAATCTCAAATCAGAGTAAATCAATCATTATTGCCATGATTAACTTCTAGTCATGATTAACTTCGTTATGTTATTACGTTAATTATTATTGTTATTTGACACGCTTACAGCTAGTCTACTCTATAAAAGCCTGGACTGAGGTTGAAGCCTCAGTTGTCATTAACACCCACAGAATAAATAAATGCTACATTTTTAGATCAATGAATTATCTTGGCGGTAAAGTAATGAAGTTGTGACCACTGCCCATTGTACGACGAGCCTAGTAACCAATACAATAAATGCTTGTTCACTTACAAATAAAATGAACCTCAAATCGCCAGTTATGAAGAACGATCTTCTAAGCGCCAGAAGAAAATCTGAAAATCACTTTATATCAATTTACACATTAATGCATAAATAAATGAATACAGCATAAACAATCATACGAATATACAGTCAAGGTTTATTGCATTTGTTGTAATTGTGCTATAAAGATGGAATTACATTCCCGGCAAGCATTTTTATTGTAAAGACATGTGAAAAACCTTACATCCCCTTTAAAAACAAGTTACTTCAACAGATGCAATATCCTAAAACACAAAACTTATTTTTTTTTTGTATATTATTGAAATAAAATAATAATCATAATAAAAAAAAAAGAAATTTTCAAACAACGTAAATCTTAGAAACATCAATATACTGTGTGTGTAACATATTTCTTATGGCTAATCACACCTGCATCGATATTCGTTATTATTATTATTATTAGCATGCGCAAACTAGCCTATTGGATCGATCATGGTGTACTTTTCACATGAATTAGAAACTTAAAAGTTTATGAAATGTTACAAGATGTTACTTACAAGAGCTTTGACCAGACACTTTGTCAACAAAATATGATAAATTAAGATACGATCTCGGATTGTAAGAAACACAATCAGCAACTTTCTACCCATCTGCAAAATATGTAATATATATATATAAAAAAAATATGCTTAGTATCGAATATTTCAAGTTCCATCATGAAAACTTTGATAACACGAATTTTCAAATAGAATTAGTAGATGTAAACTTGCATGCATTATTAAAAAATCTTGCAAGATATGCACGCTATACCATGAACTATGTAAAGAACAAAAATTACCTAGTATTGACTCGTTCGATTAAATCAATGCGGGTTATAAACCTGAATAATAATAACAATAATAATTAATAATAAAAACAATGTTACCACAAAGTTATCAAAAAAATCCGATTCGAAATAAAAATTATTGTATCAAAATCGCAATATTAGGTATATTCCATTACGCTAGAGATAAAACATTCCCTGGGGAGCAGGAGATATTCTTCACTTTTTGCTCATTTCGACATTGTAAACTGTCTAATGGATAGCAAAGACATTTGTTTATATTATATAAAAGGCCGTAAAACTTAGAAAGACCTATTATTAACAGTATGGCATAAAATATCATCAACCAAAAACCAACAAATCTCTTGGCTTTCACACATTCTATAGTTTACAAAACTACAAATATTAAACCTTTCTACAGTGATATGTAACAAACACTTAAGTGCAAATGAAAAACAAAACGACAAAAAACAAAAACACAAAAAAAAACAAAAAACGAAAAATCTTATATTCATTGCATGAATACAATTCGTTGAAGCAATGTGTTGAAAATTATTATTAAATAAAATAATGTTGCACAGGACTTCTAGTTTGAACTCGACTTTGTTAAACAACAAAAAATATTATTCGTTACTACTGCTTCGCCTATAATCTATCTCTATACACATGGATCTATTTGCTAAGCAGCAAAGAACTTCCGGAAGCACCTTTAGATTTCCTCCCAAAAAATTACAAGTTTGTTGGTACAATACCTCAAATTTTCAACTATATGACCATATGACGAGTAATAAATCCCACGACACCCTCAAATGATCATTTCAAATAATATGAAAGGTAATGAAATCCCAAAATTCACAGTATACAAAACTATGGCAGAAACTGTCAAAAAAGGAAAAATTAAGATAAGTATTTTTTGTTATATAAAATAAATAAAATGCACTGGAACTTTTCCATTGTAAACCATTCGTCATCAATGATATACAATAATCAGATATTTTTAAACTGATGGTAGCACAGGTGCCCCATCATTAATTAAATGCAAAAGGTTCAGTGAGTACAAAAAGAAATTGAATTCCCTTTCACAACATCCGATAGTAATTTGCAATAGGATATTAAATTTCTATTCATACTTAAAACACAACTGAGATGCCATACGTATTAAATGCATATTGAAAAATGAAAATATGTTTTTTGGTATAATAGTAAAAATATATTTTAAAATTTTTTTTTTATAAATGCAAAATACACAAGTGTATTACGGTATAAACCCATTACGTCGAATCCCTTTATCATATAATCTTATGATAAAAAATTCAAAAATAATAATTCTACTGGTTGACATTAGTACCATAGTAGTCAAACTAATGTTGCAAAACAAAAATGAGATTATCCAATAGTGGTTACTATGATTTTATATTTTATGATACCGACATTTAATTTCGTCACTTCGTGAATTGACGCTTATACTACAGGTACTACTTTTTCAAAATAGTAAAATGTAACATTTGAAAAAATTGAGATTCGATTTGTAGTTTACATTGCACCCAAAACAACTAGAAAATAACCTTAGAAAATCGGCTAGTTACTTGAAGTGCATTAATTATGACAGTAATTGAAATTAAACATTTCCAAATAGCCGAATGGTTGACATTGGAAAAGCCCTAGTGCAATTAAAATGAAACTAAAAATTCTATTAAATTATCTCTTGCAGTTTGTTCGTTTATTTTTTTTGAAACAAAAACAAAATTTTCTGGTTAAAAATTTCACCCAAGCTAAACTGGAATGCTAAACAACTAATAATAAATTAAGTGAAATTTGCTATCCACAAATTTGTATTAAAATATAAAAGAGTTCTCGAAAATTTTAGCCAGGCAGCTTCACGGTCAAAAATGCGTGGGTAAATGAACACGGATTTCATGCAAAAAGTAAAAAGAAAAATAAGCAGTTGATTTAAAATATAGAGTATCAAATGCATTGGTTTACATTGTGAGTGGCTTTATCTCAAAAGGATCGTTATCCAGCACAAAGAAATTGAACAATAAAATTTTTTTTTTTTATAGACATCTTATAAAAAATAGACTTCTCGGTGAAATTTACATTCATATACAAGATTGGTTTGCTGGAATATAAAACGTGTGGTTTCACTAAAAACGTAAAAAAAAAAACAAAAAACAAAGCACGAAAATGAATGACGTTCAAGATAAAAATTAAAATGACAAAAGAAATTTGTGCGTGTTAAAAATGAAGCGAGAAAAACGATAAACTGCACCTCAAAACTCCTGGCACGAAAAATAAAAATGGAGGCTGTCAAAAAAAAAATGACCTGGTATTATTAGGTTAATAATCATAAATAATTTAATTAAAGCATTATAAAATATTTAATTTTCATAAAATTCTTAAGGTTAAAAACAATTTATACTAAAATTATTTAACAAATAACAGTTTAAAACTGGCTTTAGATATAAATTCTGGATTCTAAAAGAGAAAAAAAAAATTTACGGGAAAAAAATTACTTATAAAACACAATATCCCATATTCAAATGAAACTAGACGTTAATATTATTATTATTACAAAAAAAATGATAACGCTTTCGAGCTTCCAAGTCTTCACGAAGACCCGTAACCATAATAACCATCTTCCTCTTGGCTCCTATCTTTATATTTGGCACGACGAATGGCTGCGAGTCGAACGCGTGCCTCTTCCAGCTCACGTTCGATACGCAGAACTTCTTCACGAGCATTAATTTCCTGAGCCATTCCACACACCAAACGCTTATTGATGATGATATTGCGTTCCTCATCGTGATCGATTGCTTGTTGAGCAGCTCGAACCAGATTATCAGTAGCCCTTTTAACAGCGTTCCCTGCAACCTATAACCATGCGGAAAAAAAAAGTCAATTCATCTGCTGTGTAAAGCGAAGTGTAAAATGTTGCCGGCAATTTATAGAATCCAGGTATTCTGTACAATGCCAAATCTGATTTAGGCAAGGTATGAAGTTAGCACTGGAATAGTAGTAGTAGGTTAAGCAAGAATTTACGTTAGACTTTAAGTTAGGCTTAAAACAAGAACAATAAAAATGCTTTATTTTAAGAACACGCTTTATACATAGTTTCACTTTGAGAATTTCAATTTACGTGATCTTTGAGTTATTCGCTATTCGATTTTTTTGCGAGTTTAGAGAAATTCCATTTTCGAGTTCTGCAAGTTTCGATTTATGCAAATTTGAATGTATGCTAATTTCGATTTATGCGAATTTAGATTAATGTGATGTTCAAGTAACGTGATATTCGATTCATGTCAGCTTTGAAAAATTTCATTTTCGATTTATGCAAATTTTGTTACATCAGACTTCGTGGTTTTCAATTTCTGTAGTTCTCATTTTATACGATTTTTGGTCCATTGGACTGTAGTATATTATCATCATAAACATCTTTAGATGTCATTATACGTTCCAATTCCCAGCTTACTCACTCATGAACTCACAAAGTCACACACAAGTGAAACTAATATAAAGCGTATATTATTTTAAACCAGGGTTAAATAAATCTAGCACATTATTTCTAGTT
Source organism: Cryptops parisi (assembly GCA_034695005.1). Classification (NCBI taxonomy): domain Eukaryota; kingdom Metazoa; phylum Arthropoda; class Chilopoda; order Scolopendromorpha; family Cryptopidae; genus Cryptops; species Cryptops parisi. The sequence goes on from JAQIWH010000201.1 coordinate 25,162, forward strand.
GATGACATCTTACCTGCAAACGTTTCATTGCATTTGAATCAGGATCAGCTTTCACTTTACAGGCAACCAAAAGTTGTGCGGTCGAACTTGCAACTTGTTTGGCAGCCGAAATAAGCTTTTCCTCGGTAGCATGTCCTTGTACCAGAGCATTAGCGGCTTCACACAGACTGTGAGTAGCAGCAGCAACAAGCCTAGCCTGGATGATAACGCATATAATTAATAAATGACAATTGTACGTATAAACTAAAATAAAAATATTAATGCATCGATCTCCGTCAATAAAATTTACTTACTGCAGATATTAACCCTTCTGACCACTGTCCATCATCTGACATGTACTGAGGTCGACTGCTAACCTACATGTTTAAAGGAAGTTGTTGTTAAGGGAATGAGACATGCAAATGACACACTTGCTAGTTCATGCAATGTTACAATGTGCAAACTTCATCAGTGCATTGTTATTTATTATTATATATACATTTTAACAGGTGGTATCAACAAAGCAGTTTTAACATGCAACTTTGAATAAAGATGGATGTATTATTACAAACATATGCAGTGCACTAAAGGTGGCGGCGATGTTATATAGTTAACCAGTTGATCAATTATTATAAATTAATATTGACAAATAATCAAATTATAAGGGAGAAAAACAAGTTTTTAAACTTTGAAGTAATGTACTGATGTGTCGTAGTGAAATAATTGTAAAAGTAACAGATACCGAGTCAGGAAAAATTATATCACTTTTTTTGAGTGATACAGCATTTCAAAAGGTTGACAACCCCTGCTATAGTGTATATCAACATGCAATTTGTGCTCATTGTAATTTACAATTAAAGAGCTCTAGGCAACTTATCAACAAGCCAAACTTATGAAATTGTTCAGAAGAGTTATTTTTGTTTATATAGGAACATCAGTCAACATTGACATCACTGCACTATGTTTTATAGAAAAGTATTAATGTATTGTGTTTTTACAGGAAACAAAACAACTCGACTTAACTCATCTTTTCAGAGTTAAGACTGTCAAAGTGCAGACAGAAAAACTTTGAAAGACTAATGGAAACAATCATGCAAATCATTAGATTACACGGATTTAATATCAACAGGGCCTGAGATTTGAGCTTATTTGTGAACTCTACCAGCAAATAGATGATGATACATCACACATTTCGATCACATCCCTATTTTCTGGTGAAGTTGATATGAAACCCGTACAAATCCAGGCCCCCGATTCCAGCATTAGCATTGCAGACATGCAATCAGTATGTAATGGGTCACACTTACCAAATACCCGTATTCTTCCCAAGACTGCATAAATTAAATTCACACCATTAGGCAAACTACTTTTAGTTAAATGAACAATGTGAAAAAAAAATGTCTAGCCGTGTAAAGCATGTTATTCAACTCGTGGCGATAATGATAATTGGCAAGACAATTTACTCAACTTCAGGCTACTTATACAAACTGGTACATTTGTACTAGAGCTACTCTCAGCAAAAGAGCTACTGCATTACAAGCAACTTTTGGTTTTGTTAACAATTTCCGTTCTAAGCCCTTTGTTCGTTTTGTGAACTAAATCTTGCATTCTTGAGCTTTACAATACATACTGCATATGTTAGCAGCCATTTTAAAGCAATTATAATTATCTACTGAACATCAATCGGTCTATACAATAAATTTTATCGTAACAAATGTACGCATTATGGTTTTTCATATACATTTTGCAACATAAAATGAAACAAAAATTAAAACATGGTGTGTTTTTTTTAAGAACACACTTTATATACCTATACGTAGTTTGACATCGGTATTTGTCACCAGATGTCGCTCTATATCTCAACATACATCTCGCACAAAAGCGAAACCATTCTAAAAAAGTATTTTGAAATGTAGTTTGTCACAAGAAGTCGCCCTGTGTGTTGACTCGCACCCTCACAAACAAACATCTCGCTCATCAGTGAAGCTAATTTGTATGAAATTGTGATGTCTGTTATGATATATGTTCAAAAAACCAAGAGTTGCCTGCATCTATTACAACATTAAACTATGCAACTAACACATGGACTTCATAAATTCTGAACATCCAAAAGATCTTTGCACCGAGTAGGGCTTCACTCAATCACATACTACATCGCTGTTCTATGCTACCATTTTGAAACTACTGAAGCTAAATGTTGACACGACAACAAAAGTTAAATAACAAGCTAGTGTAGTAATAAATGATTTCAATAAAAAAAAAGTTATCATTATTACCTTGCCTGCAACCACAAGTTCACGCTGAGCAGCTGACGCCGCTTTCACTAACGCTGACGTAGCAGCAGCAATAGATTTGCAAGCATCCAAAATCATTTCATCGAAGTTCAGCGATTCGTCTACATCCTGAAAGAAAAGTGAAAGAGTTTCAATTCTGCACCATTTCCCAAACATTTTATACATTATAGATCAATATGCTCTAAATAAAAATTCAAATAGTTTTACTGTTATCGCTACTGTACTTTAACAGAGGGTTAGTAAGTTGAACGTCGATTTCGCAATGCTCAGTACTTATATGTCTGATTCTTGGTTGAAGTGAACCTCACAACCAAGAATATCAAACATATCTCACTGAAACAATGTACTCTTTTTATTTTCCTTTTTCACACGTTGACTCGTGGCAAAACTGAAAGTTACGATGATAACTAATTTCTTGAATTAATGTTTTCCAGATTTTTTTAAAACAAAACAAAAAAATTTTCAAATAAAAAAGTTTCAAAAACAAATTATTATTAATATTTTTATTATTATTTTTTGCAATGTGAAAGAAAAATTAGTCATCACTTGGTGATTAAAAAAATATTGTTGCAAAACATCTTTAACCAACAACTTGCCTGACTAACGCTTTTCCTGGGTCTAAGGTTTGCTAGCTTCCTGGCTGCAGCTTCGATCGAAGATGCAGCGCCCAAAAGTTCGTTTTCAGCTATAACTGTAGGGTCGTCAGGATCAACCCAGTCGGTGCCTACATTTAACAAATAACCAAGTTATGAATAAAACAAGATTTCTAATGATTGACCTGAAAATAATACTTTTGTTAGAATAAAGGTGATGTATAATTCAAAATAAATATGTGGCCTTAATCCTGTACAATATCTAAAGCCAGAGGCAAACATGTCTGCCAATGTCATCCAATTTCGTCGACTACACGCTGGATTGTCATTGTAGCATCCAATGACCATCCAGCAAATTGCAGCATCCAGCCGACGAAATTGGATGACATCGGGCATGTTTGCAGTCTTCAATATATCTGCAAGTCAAAATATACAGGATGTTCCTGAAAGGAACACCCACAGATTTATAGATTTAGTCAAATTTTAACCACAGATGCTACACATCAAAACAAAGCAAGCAACCCATATAAAAGCATGGGTGCTTTCTTTCTGAGATAATGCAGGATAAAGTCACACATAAATGCATAAGCATATTGTCTCAAAATCACCAAGTATGCAATTAAGTAGATTATGCATTTCCGGACATTGACTTTTTGCTATGTTTTGATGTGTAGCATGTCGTTGAAATTTAACTTTTAGGGACACCTTCAAGTCTAAACACATAACATCTTTCACCAATTATAATTAAGTGATAACATTTTACTGTGCACATGTCAGTGAGTCGTACATTCCAAATGAGTATACGAAAATCCATGTGTCAATGTTACAACCATATGTCCATGTGAAAACGTTACTGGAAATACGAATACTGTACTCGTAACATTTCCATATAACAACTCCATAAACCAAATACCTACCTACTTCAATTCTTAACATTATACATAAGATCCAAATATACATTCAAGTTCACAGGCAATGTACAACAAATACACAATGTTATATTGCAAGCATGTTCGATGAAATCACAATATACAAAACCAAATCAAGTTGATCTATAAAATGATGTAACGTATGGGCAACGAATACAATGTACCTTACCTTGTCATGTCAAAAACCGTTATAAAAAAAAATTTTTTAACATTGAACATTTTATATTAGAAATGCATATTTCTTAAACGACACTTGTATTTTCATAAGTGTATTACTATATTTCAGCTTATATATCAGAGATTACTTACAATAAAACATAAAATAACTAAAATAAAAAGTGTAAATCATCAGTGGCATTGATACAAGTGCATTTGAAAGGTGTATAGATGAACTAATTATATGCAAACAATCCATGGAAACGTAATTTGAAAAATACACACATCTACTAAACCACACTGATAACAAATACCCACATTATATATATATTGCTTTGTAAGGCAAAATAACTCGTATGTAGAGCGTTTTAAAATCTCCACAAAATATAATATGTTGTAGAACGTCTGCTATGATTCTAAGACTATAATTGAATTCTAAATACAGGTTAGGCCTCTCTAATCCGGAAAGCTTGGGACTGAATTGGGGGATTTTTCAAACCAGTGAAGCTCAAGGATTAAATGTCAAAATGAACTGTAAATTAAATTATGAATCAAAATATTCACTGTTACTTTTAGTGTAAATATAACAATTGAAGGGCCTGGTGTGAAAAAGCATAAAAAATTTACAATTTTGAAGAAAATGCGTTTAAAGATCTGAACCCTTGTTGTCTACGAACTACTTCACACTTCTTGCACTAATATTTTTGCACATATTGTTGTATTGCTCAAAATTATGCGTTGGGGAGGTAAAATTGACACCTAACACATTCGAAAATGCTTCCAAATCATTTTTGACAAAAATGTTACTTAACATCCTTTCACACCTGGCCCTTCAATTATGAACCAAATTATTCACTGTAAATTTTACTGTAGATTCCGAACCACCAAAGCTGCTGCCGAACTAGTGAATTTCCGGATTATTCCGGACTAGGAAAACGTTATCACCCTGTACAGTAATTGCTTACTTACATACCAAAAATCCACAGCTTGTATTCAATGACTTAGTTTTTGTTTGTTAAAATTGTCTTGTTACACCATGAAAACAAACACCCTTAAATACAATGGTAACACACACAACAGGTATTGAATATTAATATTTTAGTGATGTTCAGTACAGATAATCTTCATTTAGCACTAAAATAATACCCATCACCAAATCTTTGAAGTCACCACCTAATCTACGTCGAAAGGCAACAGCACTTTTACGCTGGTCGAGTTATTTTGAAAAATCAAAATACAAAACACGCTAAGCAAGGATTATCTGTTCTGTACATATCCAATGCAGAACTAAACTCTTAAGAGCAAATTTCAACTGAAATGTCAAGTTAAGCGTGTGAATGCAAATTTGCTCCAAACATACCAAATAAAACAAGACACCGTGTAAAATCACAAAATAAAAACTGCAAAAACCCCAACATGAATCACAACTATCGGAAAAACCCACACATATAACATCAATGCGATACCAATTATTATTTTTTTTTTGTGGATATTATACCACAAAGCAGGTAAATTATGTGGGAGTGCACTCACCACGTGGAATTTGCATTTGCGAGAAGGTCGATGGGCACCAAGGGGAGCAGGCTGTGTCCGATAAAAACAAGGGAATGGGCAGCAAAGATTAGCAACACCATTCACACTAAACATACTGGAGGTTAACGTCGATATCAACAAAGCACTTCTCATTATGTTTTTGTCTCGTCTTGGATGAAAAAAGCATTCATGAATTCAAGTATTTAATGATTTTATAACTTGTTTTCTAAAAAAACAAAAATGACAATTTTCTTTAATGCCAATTTTAAAAATAACAACAAGAGTTTAATGAAACCAAACATTAAAATAAAATAATCGACAGCGAAATTTTAAATTATTCGTTTCAGAGCGTATTAATCGGAAATGTAGTATTGAAGTGAAGATAATAGAGATTCACGTGACATTTGCGAATCGGAGTGCAAGTAGTGCAATGGAGAAGTGCAGTCGAGGGAGATTAATAACGTTGACGAACATGCCCATTCATAACAAAACTTAAAATTACACACACACAGCGCTAGAACATGAATCGTTGCAGGACAACCATTATTGTTAGTAACATACTGGTGTGGATGTACTAGTTTAATCGGTTAATTTCTCTTAAGAGTGATGAATGCAGTGATTAGCATCACTAAGTTAGAACATTAGATAATTCACATTGAATGAAGTTTTAGTACCAACTGTGAAAATCATGCCACTCGTTAAAACAGGTTAACAAATAAAAATCATATCAAAACATGAAACAGACAATGAAAGATAATGTAGTATATGATGTATTATTAACTCAGAAAATAAAGCTACAACCTTCAAATACAAACATGTTAACATTATAACATTATTGTATACGTTACCGACAACGAATAATCGAACCTGACATTCTACCGAATCCCAAGCCTGGTTTAAACGATTGAAATGGTTATGTTATTCCAGACTTTAGGTTAGGTTTGAATTTACAACTTTTAATTTATTTATTTTTCTTTTAAAAAAAATTTGGGTAACTAACCTAAACAGTCGTATACAATATGTCATTTTATGCTTTGCCAAAAGAGGCTAGACATTCTGGAAAATGCTTGGATTCTATACACTGCCGGTAACATATACAAAAACTGTATGTTGAAAGAAAATTCTACAAAAAATTGCAACATTCAACAATTTCATGCATGCATTTTCAAAAAACGGCTTATTGTGTAAGCCAACCACGATGCAAAACCATCAAGTACACGTTAAAATAGTGCAAAGTCGATATTGTTAAACGAGATGATGTCATGTAGAAAACCTGTCTTTAAGTGTTATTAAAAAAAAGAGCTACGTCGGAAGCATTTTCACTTACCTTTCAACATTTCAGCAGCAGTGACGATTTCTGTGACGCATGTCGCAATCCGTCTTGATATGGTAATCAGTATTTGTTTCCCTTCATGAGTTGATTTCAATGTCGTCTGCAAAGCCGTAACAGCTTATTAAGACAATCACAAACTGAGAAAACAAATGCATACAAAAACAAACACCTATTCTATAAAGGCTAAACTGACACTGAAGCCGCCATAACCACCACAGTAAACAAATATTAGCTAGCCAATCAAGTGCGATGCATGACATTGACCAATCAGGCATAGCAATCAGCACTGAAAGTGCTACGTTTCTAAGTCATCTGCTCTTTAAAAGGCTAGCTAAACTGACACTGAAACTTGTTGCCATAACAACCACAGTAAACAAATATTGGCCAGTCAGGTGTGAGGCGTGACATAGGCCTATCAGACATCAGCACTGGACGTTGAACAGTTCTAGATCTGCACCGATCATTCTGGAAACTTGACGCCACATTCATTCACAGCCTAACACGAGACTACTTACTAGTTAAACGGTAAACACGTACCTGATGAACAACTTGAAGTAGTTCTCGATATGTTATGGCACATTCATGTCCAGATTCAAGAGCTTTATTCCGTGCTTCGGTGGATTCAGCTGAATACGCTGCAGCCTGTATTTTTCATAATAATCATTATTTACAACATTCTTATAACCAAACACACCAATCATAACAAAAATAACCTTATACCTTGCACGTGGTGAGAAGATCAAATATAGCTTTTCTACCCATATTGGATGCGACAATGATGTCATCCTGTTTTCCACTATTGCCAGCCGCTACAGCTTTAGCGGTAGCCAATGTGATGGGTTTCGTGCAACGTACGAGGTCTTCCGGAGAAGCCTTCCGTTGGGGCATTTCCAAAGAATCGTAGGCCTATAACAGAACATAAAGCTTTAATTAAGTACTCTGTCGTTCAACCTGAATTCAATTACGGTCAAAACATTTATTTTATATTGAATATATTTCAAGATATATTCAATGTTAAGATACGAATCAATAAAATAATGAGTGAAACTATTTCAAAAATGTTTACATACCCTGATTTCTTGAGCAATGGCTTCGATGGTCGATTCCAAAGCTCGTGTTCCACGTGAATGTTCGTCTTCAACGGCTTTCACAGTTTTTAAGAGTGATGTCACATTGGTAACCATAACCTAAATTAACAAATATATATATATGTATATGTATAAAAAAAAAAGCCTTTCAGCCACATTAAAGGCAAACATGTTATTTTCCAAAAAACTTCAATTTCTTGAAATTTATCAAGAAATTGCAGTTTAAGAAATTTTCAAAATTAAAATCAATTTGCATTTCCGTGTGTATCTGTACAAAATATGCAACCACAAAATGTGCGAACACCAACACATTAGTTTAGCCTAAACACATTAATGCGTTCTGTTAAAAGTAAGTGAAAATAATAAGATTATGTCCAATATTGATATGATATGATAAGCATTCAAAAAGGGAAAATTTCTGCAATTAGAAAGAGTGAAAATTAACCATCCTTGACCATGTAAACAGTTAGCCGACAACCTGAGATCCAGAATCAGGAATTCAAAAATATCAGTGATCCAGAATAAATCTAGTCACGTTCACGCCTAGTCTATTATTAGTGGTTTTGGTGATTTCAATAACAAAATCGGTCATTTCACAAGTTGCTTTGTAAAACATGTAAATACAGTTGTATGTAAAGCAGTTTTTCTTTTCATTATTATTTAACTAGAAGTAAACCCGTCAATAATAATAATAGCGAGGAATTCCCTGTTGAGCATACATGTGATGGCATGCTGATCGACCAATGGCTGTTAAGATAATAGAAGTGTTGCTTCTTAGCCAGTCACCATTGAGGTAACAACCATGCATTCCCATGTGTTGCCATGGAAACCACAGTAATCTAGAAACTTTACCTATTTCAAATAGGTCCCAATGATTCTGGATTTAAGATTGCCAACCTGTGTTGTTTACAACAAACATCTTAGTATTTAGATAAGTAATGTCAATCGGAAAGCCCGAGTTTCAAAGTTCACAAAAGAACATTCATTCACTAATAACACTGTCAATGTTTCAAACGTCAAAAAATACAAAGTGTCCTGCAAAGCATTAACATTATGAACACACATTATCACCTTAGTACACATTATGTCACTGTACTGTTATAACATAATCAACCACATAACATTGTCAGGAGTCAATGGGAAACTTATGCCTAGAATAATGGATGCAAACTGACAGACAATTAAAAAACGATAGTTAACGCATAAGCATAAAAAAAAAAGATAATTGCTATATTTAACAAAAATATAACCTACCTGATAAAATATTCAAGTAGAACACTGAAGATTTGACGATTAGTAAAAATAAAAAAGAATTATTTTATATACTTAAGTAGTGGCAAAAAATAATAATCTTCTTATAATCATATTCTCAAAAAACCTAAATGCTAACTGAAAATACAAAATCTCAAACCTAATACTGAAATATTTTTATCTTTATTAGTACCAATCAGAAAAAATAAATATGTATGGTTCACATCAGAATGACTAACATAAACTGAAGCGTCAGTAGTCTCTACACAAAAAAACTATACAGTACACGAGTTAAAAAACATACTAAGATTTGTCAACATTATGCTAATCGTGGATTAAGTACATATACAGTATAGCATAATGATATTAGGCAATAATTTGGTTTCAGGTGTAATGTGACAAAAATCAGCAATCAAATACCTAGTGAAGTACGTAAATTTCTGTCCCAATATAAGAAACTACTAACATAAATTGAAACTACTATTGCACATAATCGTGAAGTCAAGCTGAGTTATAATATCGTAAAATGCTATTTTACTGTAAAAATACCAATAAAAACCATCACAAAAATAGCAAATGACATTATATTAGCAATCTCTATAATAAAATATCATCAACCATGCTTCAAAACAAGAGGCAGTTTTACTCAGTCAAGCTGAATAAGATAAATATTTCTGTTTGATATGTGTTACATGGAATTCTGAAAACATAAGATAAGAAAACATTTTCTTTGTCTCAAGTACAAAAAAATACGCCGTAATTTGGAATCACTTGGACCCTTAGGTCCTACTTGACCCAAAACAAAATAATGCTTAAATCCACTGGCAACCCTGTATATTTCATACTTAATTTACAGTTATTCTGTTGGGCAACAGCACTGCACAGAGCCAGAGGAATTCAAATATAACCTAGTTTCAGACAAGGGTGTGCTGATTGTCAGTTATCAGAACATTTTGTCCAAGTACGACCTAAGAATCCAAGTAAACCAAAATTGCAGTGCGGCAAGTGTACAATAGAATGTCATTATCTCTTCAAGAATCTGAATCAAGTACAAAGTACTGATCATAATTGAAGCGCCTTGTGTAAAGGGGTGTTATATAACATTTTTACAATTTCAAGGAAAACGCATTTAAAGATCTGAACTTGCCTTGCAGTCTACGGGTCACTTGACACTTCTTGCACTAATATCTTTGCACTCAAAAATGCTTCTAATTCACTTTGATATAATTCTGATAATAATAGATAATTCTGCAATTAATGATTGGGATGAATAAGTTCCATATTGTACAGAGCTTGTTTAAAAAACGAGCTTTGTTGATAATTTTGTTGTTCGCAATTACAATTCAACTCTATTGCAACAAAGTGAAAATCAAACAGAAAAGACAAAATCCACATTGATATAAAACATAACGAGGCTATTCCATACTATGACATTGCATTGTACACAAAGTTTCTTTTGGGTCGATCGATAACTTTTCGATACTTCTGTTCCCCCCAAAAAAAACAGGAAAGCATTATATCTGATGAAATCATAAAAATCTAATATATATTTCTTAAATAACCTGGTCACATAACATTTCTTTATCGTTATCATTGCTGTCACTATGCTGCCAGGTTATCCTAAAACTATTTACGCGCTGCATGGAGTTGCACGTCTCCAGCAGAGTCGAGATTTTCTAGATTCTCGACAGACAATAAACGAATAAGTTCTTCTTCCTGATCGGATTGTAGCCAATCAGGTGGTTCGTTGTCTGAAGGATAACAGTCATACTGGACCTAATGGACAAGAGAACAGAGCAGTTACTGAGCGCTGCATGCCTGCATTGTTGAATCCAATGGTCATTCAAAGACGAGAGATACCAAAGTCTTAAAGCAAGCCTTGGTTTTGTTTGTTTGTTTTTTATATTTTGTTTATCAAAGAAAAAACAAAAGTTGGTTTCCAACATTAAACAAAAATAAAGCATTTTGTTCTTGGGCATGCACTAAATAACTGCCTAGTTCTTTTGGGCCAAGCCATCAGCTGAGAACAACTTCTGAGAGAGGACATTAACCCAGTTCAAGCAAAAGAAACAATGCATTGCAGGGCACGTGAACCTCCGTTCTCTTCAGTTTCTAGAGTACCGATTTTCATTCAAATTTTCACTCTAAATACACATACAGTGATTTTCGGCTTACAATACACAGCTCAACATCACCGTCTGAAAATTTGGGAAAGTAGAAACCACAAATGAATCTAATGTATGTACCTAAATTTAATTTCAGTCAGTGGCAGATCTACAATGAAACTAATGAAGCTTAAGCTTCAGGGCTTCAATCCTGGCGGGCCCCCAAAGTTTTTCAACTTTTAGCTATTAGCGACAAATCTAGCTACTTTCATTACTAGCTACAGTTTGTTACAATTTTGAGTTTCTACGAGATATATTTCACATTTCCGCATATTTTTTCAAATAGTTTTGCTACATCTAACAATTCAGCGACATCCAGTTGCTTTTCGCCTAGTAATTTGTTGTGAAGGGGCCCCCATAGTAGTTCAAGCTTCAGGGTCCCAAACTGTAGATCTGCCACCGATTCCAGTGTATGCAATCAAAGACACCATAACAAATTGGCAAATACAATGCAGTAATACACGATCATTACTAAATTGCTTTGTGTTATGATATTGAGGTCGGTCTTATAAGCCAAAACTTAAACCACAGGAGTGCTAAGTAACGAAAACACCCTGGGCACAAACTCAAACCCTAATTCTCACTATTTTAATAGTCACATTTACTCTTCTTTAACTGAAGAATAGTTAACATGCGAAATGGAATAGAAACACCGGCCTTTTATAATAAGGCTGGTGTCTGACTGTTTTAGTCCCTAGGCAAAGTGAGCGACTTGCACCCCCCCCCTCTCTCCTTCAATTGCCAACTTCGATTTTTTAAGAACCAATGTCTCAAGCAGGACAATAATATTATTGCACTATTGTAGTGAGAGGATGAAAATAAATTAAATGCCCAGTTTGTAACATTTACTATGGTCCTTAAAGGTGTGCCACTGAGGTTTGGGCCCTAGGCGGCAGCCTAATTGGGTAGCACTGGAGCTCTGAATATACTTTGGCATCAAGTCTAATTTCAGAAATGGAAAACAAAATATACACAGTTACCTGCTTGGCTATACTCTTACCCTACTACAAATGAATTTTAACCTAACCCAAATAACCTGGGCCCGTGCCCAGGGTGCCCACCCCCTAACAACACCCCTGCAAATTAAACAAACTTTGTAATTTCTACATTTATTGACAACATTCTGAACATGTAACTGCATGTCCGAATGCAAATTCTTCAATATACTGTACCTCATATTGACAATAATATAATCACCATTTGCAATTTGAATTGAGCATAGATTTTTGCAGCCAAACTTTCTAAAAAAAAATGATGATGGATTTCTAAACTCATGAGCAATGGTGAACTCTACAGATCTCCTGGATTAAAGTCCATCTCTTAATTAATACCATTCATTCATGCAATTTTCAAGCATCCACTACAGTAAAAAACAAAACAATCCAGAAGGTGGAAAAGTGAAAGAATGAAGAAGGTACAGTACTAGTTATTTCAAAGAAGTTATGGAAAAGTAAGAGGATGCACTCCGACACTGTCGAGATGATTTGTTCATTGTACAAATAAAAGTAGAAACGATTCACAACCGATTGCCACATAACCTGGAAATGGTTTCAAACCATGACAAACCACTTTACACAAAACCTGAAGACCTGTAAATGGTTTCAAACCTTGCAATCAAAATGAATGCATGTAACCGATATTCCGTGTCACAATTACCATAAACTAAAACTTATGTCACAATCTGGTTTAGAACAATACGTCTTGGGTCCAATAATAAATATAGTAACAAATCATATGTAGCAATAGTGTTGGCAAATTTCTGTTTTAGTGAAACTTTAAAGCATTAGAACAGTTACAATGTCCAACAAAGACCACTGAGTTTTGATGCCCACCGTTCTAATGCATTAAAAATTACACAAAACCAAAACTGTTTAATGATACGTATTAACAGCAGTTTACTATTAATTACTGCATTAACTGCATTTATAAAGAAGATATTTTGTAATGTTTCATTGGACAATAAAAAGCTTGCAATACCACTTTATATACTTAGTCTTGACATTCAATGCATTACAAACGCTACACATAACCAATACCATACACTTTTGCAATGATTTCAAAATACTTTCCTTGTTCAAATGAAACTTAAATTTGTCATTTAAAACTGTTCAATTTCAACCAAATTTTTAAAATCCATACATAACGAATGCATCCTTGGAGTGCTGGTTAGTTTTCTAACTTTAAAACTGTTAAAACATTCTCATTTCAATTCTATGTTAGTCAAGTTTGTAGTTCAGATTAGAGCCAATGCAAAAAAAAGTATGCATTTCAATCAGCAAACTACAAGAAAACACAAACTCAAAAGACATGTCTTACCTTTGCCGATTCTTTAAGATAGAGCATGGCCGGATCATTGATGTTTTTCCCAGATGCAGATTTTGTTGCTTGAATCAAATCTCCTAGGGCTGAAGCTACATCTTTGACAGCGTGAATTAGCATTACCTAAATAAACGAGTTCAACCATGAAAAAAAAGCACATTAGCCAACCGAACTATCATAACCAAAACAAGTCCATTCAAAAACAAATTATTTAAGAACGCACACTTCGTATACTGTCATGTTTATATCCACTCCCCACTCGCGAGCAAAAACCGTTTTCCTTTAATTGAGGAGTTGGGTGGCATAATGTCGTAACTAAAAAAAAATGTAGTTTTCGAGAAAAACTGCAAAAACTTCTGGCACCTTTAAATTTTAAAATTGAAAGAAATTCCTCTCAACTGTCTATTTATAGAAGGAAAATAAACAGGTTATGCAATAAAACCGTTGACTTTAGTAGACAGGCCTCTCAAGTTATGGGCTAATTTACAAATGCAATTACGCCGTTATTCCAAATATCGTGCTAATTTATAAATGCATTTTTAACGCCGTTTTTCGAAAAATCAGTATCTTTTCCATTGTTTTTGGAAGTTTAAACAAGCGAGTGAAACAACCAGGAAGTGAAGCGACAAAGAGATGAAAAATTTAATTTACAATAGTCATGTTCTATATTCTTGCTCCAAAAAGTTTCAAAGTGCAAATTATATGCGACCCAATATCTTTATGCTATAAACTAGTCTAAAACGATTCAATATATGCATTTTAAGAAATAGCGATGTAAGTGGATTTACGCAGTTTTTCCACCTAACTCCTCAATTTCGATACGTAATATAATTACTATTTTGGAATCGGTATTTGTCACCAGATGTCGCCCTATGTTTGAACACCCAACTCACTCAAGTGAAACTAATATGATTAAGTATTTTGAAGTAAGTGTCTGCCACCAAAGGTCACCCTATGTCCCAACTCAGATACCTCACTCACCAGTGAAACTAATATAAAGTGTGTAATAATAATAATAATAAAAAGCTACATTGTACCTTGATACAAACAATTGACACAAGGTTGGTTGAAAGTTCGATTATTAGTTACACAAACCTGTGCTTCTGGGTTGTTGGCTCCAAGTGAAGCGGCTCCAAATTTGACAACTTCGGCTAATTGAACTATAGTAGCTACAGCATTCTGAGCTGCAACTGCTAGTTGTTCTTGGCTTGATGCAGCACCAGCTACAAGTGTTTTCGTGTCTTCTACCAACGCTTTTGCAGTTTTCAGAATGTTCTCTCTAAATTTGTAATTAAAACCAAAAAGCAATGGTAAGCTTGAAACAACAATTTCAGGTTGTACAAAATAGGAATCTTTGAATGTCACAAATCAAAACCTGTGATCAGCAAACGCGTCGTTCTCATCTTCAGCGTGAAGAGTTCCAGCAGTAGCAAACATAATCGTTGTGTCCAAATCTCCAATGATTCCACTGACAGTACTTGCAGCATTGATGCACGCTTGGGTACCTCTAGAACCGGCTTGCAATGCTGCTAACACGTAAGATACCTATCCCAAAAATTAAAATACACATGAAATCGATACAATATAAAAATTAAAACAAAAAAATATATATTCATAGATGTTGCACCTTCTCAGACACAATCCTTGAATGATCATTCAAGTCTCGCTGTGAGAACGTATCGCCTGGACTGCTCTGACACGTTCCTGCTGATTTGACAAGTTCAATGCAAGAACTGCCAAGTTCTTGTACACTATTCCTCATGCGGATTGCAACCTACAAAGATTTTGATTGAACATCATGAAAACATATTTAACCACGAATAACATATAAAAAAATTAGTTAAACCAGCAGTTACATCATTGTTGGATGTGACTGTAACAGCTCCGCGAGAATCATCTGCAAGCTGGGCATAATTATGCGACAGATTCGCTGCCAAGACGCCAAGTTCTCCAGGATTTGTTGTAGATTTGGTTACCTTTACGTTAACACAGAAATATTTTAATCAGTATTAATTGAAATACTAAATTTGACATGATTCATCTACTAGAGGTACCCAAAAAATGGAGGTTTACCATATCTTGTGACGTTCTTGCTATTTCTTTACATGCAATCACCATACGAGTCTGGTACTCAACAAACGAATCTTTTTCCATGGAGTATGTTCCAATATAACGTTCATCAATCTAACAGAATCGAAAGTCGTTAGATTAAGTAAAAGTATGCCAATTCAATACGATTAATCATGCGTGTTTGGTGTTCAAAAACAGAATAAATAAAAAACGACGTACTTTGTCCATGGCTTTGTTGATCGCTTCCACTAAACCACCCACAACGCCCGCTTCGGTGGCAACTGTTTCTAGTGTGTGCAACAAATCACGAAGTGCATCTCGCATTGCATCCGCTGATTCGTCAATGTCATTATGCACATGAGTGGCCTACAAGAACAACACACTGTAGCTGATAGTGAAAATATACTGGTATGTCACATCCGTTATATTTATTTAAACAAAAACAAAACTTGCCTTCGAATTTCCTCCTCCCTCTTTGGCAGCATAAACCAGCTGCAACGCACATTCCGTAACAGTTTTAGTTTGTTCCAAAAGTGCTGTTTGGAGTTTACTGTTGGTAGTCCTGGAGGCGCTTCCAATAGTGTTATTCACCAAAGGATTAAAGTAACTAACCATTTGTGTGACCTGCCAAATAAAATATCAAAAAATATATCAGCACAAGAAAGTGGTAAGTTTCTAGATCAATGCAGATCATTCTGGAAGCTCGCTGCAAAACCTTTTCACGGCCTTAATTATGAGCAAAGCACATCGTAGGATGGCCCTACTCACTAGTTTTAAAAATATATTATAATAAAAATACTATTCAAAGTAGCTAACTCAAGACAAACAAGTAATACATGTTTGACAAGCAGCTCTGTCGTTTAGTTTTAGCTTGTTTTAAACTTTGCTAAATCCCGACTAACTGGTTGTAACGATTGCAGTTTATAACCAAATTGGCGTAAAACAAAAAAAAAAAAGAACGTTTCACAAAAAACGAAACGCATCGACCTACCAAATGGCCCAGTTTTTCAGCTTCGCCTTTCGCAGCATTGCGAACAGCATCGATCTTGTCTAAAATTTCAATAGCACTGCTCTCCATCATTTCGTTGTAACCTTGAACGGCATTTTCGTAACGTGGAGTAAGATTTTGACTAATGGCAGCTAACGCAGCTTGGTCTAAATCACGGATGTTAGTGCTAAGTTTCTCAATAGCTTCTTCGCATTCTTTTTGGCCAGGGGCTTTATCCCTATGAAAAACAAAAAAGAAACCAAATAATTCAATTGCAGATTTTGACGGTGTTGATATTTTCAATTCAATGGCACGACTCCTCGAATTCTTTCTTACCTTATGGAAGACACCAGTTTCTTAATGGAATCTGAAACACTTTTGCTGTGACTAGCTAAAGATTGCCAAGTGGGAGGATCTTTTGGATTAACTGCAAGCGATTTAGCTGAGGAAATCATATTGCAAGAGCCATCAATGATAGACTTTCCTGCTGATGTGATTGGCTCTTGTCCTGCTCGAGCCTGTAACAAATTGAAAGTGAATCCCATACATTCTTAAATGTTTCCTTGCAAAAAAAGAAAATAATATTTTACATTGTACATTATCTGTGTGTAACCGTTCTTACTTTTGGACTGATCTTAGCAGGAATCGTTGCAAATTCAGGCGAGTTTGCAAATGTGCAAAGGGACTCGACAGCATCGATAAGTGGCCGGGTGGCAGTTGCACAATTCTGACGATTGTATTCGTTGTATTCTTGATCTAGGGCCTATAAAATATTATTTATTTTTTGCATGATTTATTGCAAAAATAAATCACGTAACATTCGTTCCCATACCTTGATTTCCTTGACTAAATTTGCAGTCGCGTTGGCAACATCCTTCGCCGACTGTACAAAGTGACGTTTGGCAACGGGATTGTTGGTCTTGGAGGATGCAATTCGACACGAATTACAAAGCGCCGATGTATGTTTCGCAATAACTGTCGCCGCTGACAAAACCTGCTGCTGATCGCTCGATGGATTTATCAAGTTTTGGCAAGCCATTTGGATCGCTTGATTGGCACGTGCAAATTGTGTCTGGTCTACGAGACCTTGTCGTCCAGCAACACTGGATGGATCCGATACAGCAACCAAATACGCAGCCTGAAACAAAACAATAGTATGTTAATAGGTATAGTTTGCGATAGTTGTTTACAAAGTTACTATAAGTTAGTCATACAAATTTTTCTCTGTAATGTAATTAAAAAAAAATTATTTCCAAATAAAGTTTCATGTAGTCTACCTGCGCTGCAGCCTCAATTAATCCACATATTGCTTCAGAAACACCTTTAACAGCATCACCAAACTTCTCATGCTCGCTCTTCTTAGCATGATTTGCAATTCCAGTCATACCATCACCTAGATTCTATTGAGAAAAAAAATAAAATAGAATATACAATGAGTATTATAATTAACTAATTATCATTTAAATAACTTTACAATATTAGTACAATAAATCATATCACCTTAGATTTTTCCATTACAGTATCAAGGCACTCAAAATATGAAGCTTCGTTAATAGGTTCACTTGGATTATCTAACAAGGGCCTCATCATCTACAATACCAAAATAAGACAATAAAATGAATTAGTTTTTGTAAACAATCAACAAATACATTAACAAGGTAAACTATAGCTTTTCGTCGTGTATCCAACACTCACTTGAATGTTGCGAATCGCATTGTCACACTCCTTTTGTCCCGGAGCTGCTGATGTACACACATTGACAAGATTGTTGATACTTTCCGTCACCGCTCTTTATCAAATCAAAACAAAAACACAAAGCTCAAGTAACTAGTATTAAACCAACTTAAATACCTTTCCATAATACAGGGTGTTCTTAAATTTCAACCACAGATTTTTTTTTTTTTGTTATGTATCTGTCCATATGAATTTCAATGTCATGTAAAAGTCCTAAATGCAAACTCATTTTTTGCATTGTTTTGAAGTGTAGCATCTGTGGTTAAAATTTGACAAGCCTTCGACTTTTGAAACCCACTGTGTAATAATAATAAAAGTGAGAAATCACCTTGCTGCTGCTTGTAATTGGTTTTTAGCATTGGGTGTACTTGGATCGGCTGCAACAGATTTCACCGTCACGAGCAACTTACTCGAGACCATTGATACGTTCTTCAAACTGACGACCATCTGTGCCCTAACTTCGGTGTCCTAGGTTTATCAACAATAAAAAATTGTTACAAACAACATTTTTTTTTTTTATAAATAACAATATCAAAATTTTAAATGTTTACCGAAAACCATTAATAATAATAATAATAAAAGAAAAGGTCCATACCTTAGTCTGACCAGCCATTTCCATACCACACTCCACGAGATTGCCGAATGCATTCCCAAAGCGTTTGGCCGAGCTGGCAAGTTGGACAGGAGCTCCACTTGACGCTACTACGTCTGTAGCAGCGTTGTTTAAGTTGGCAGCAGCTTGATTCAAGTTTGATTGTAATTCTCCGTATGTCTTGTCAGATGGAGGAAACTATACAAAAAAAAAACAAACAAGTAAAAATAAGATTCATTATCATGCATAACGTCATCATCATCCCCTGGATGTGAAATCAGTCATGATGGATATTAGTTCTTTATCAGCAAACTTTACATTTAATCAACAAAAAATTAGTATTGATGAACACCTAAGTTTATTAAGTTGCGTCAGCGTTATTCACAGATTACGTGTTAGTAACGGTAGTAATAGTGATACAACAATGAAATGGATAAGAGGTAAGGCAAATTTGATTTGATTAAGAACATTGAAATGCATAAACATAAGCTGTAAGTAATCTAGACCATACCAAGAAATTAACCCTCGTGGTTACCATACCAATCACGAGAGTTAATTTCTAGCACGTAAATAAGCGAATAAATAAAACACAACTTCAATATTAGCAAGTCACCATCTTAAAAAATAAAGACATCCTTACCATTCCAGACAACAGCAATTGGCTAGCATCCGTGATGGACTTAATAGCATCGTCGACATCCTTCTGTCCAGGAAGACAATTGACACAGTTGCTCAAAGATTGGGAAACATCTTTGGCGACCTGGCTCAATTTCTGCTGGTTTTCAAAGTTTCCTGGGTTGGTAACTGTGTGTTGACTTTCCAGGACGAGACTGATGGACTTGTGCATAACATCGCGAGCATTGCCAATGATCTTGTACTGAGTTGCAGGATCAGAGGAAGTTGCAGCCACTCCGCGGACAGCGTTCGTCAGGGAACGAAGTGCATTGGCTGTGTCACGAGCAGCAATACCAGTGTAGCTTTCATTGCCCTGTAATTAATAATACAAAGTCAAGACTCCAAACAACTACTGAAATACTAATGTTCACGAGCAAGCTCATGTAGCTTACTTATCACTAGGGCAACCAAAAATTGGCTCTAAAAAACATAAGAGTATGCTCTCGAATTTGTTGATTAAATACAGAAAACTGATATAAAAAGGGTACAAAATAATATAAAAAAACTTAAAATAAATTAAAATTTGCCAGGAGAAATGATAGTATCAATAAAAAACTAACAATTTCAACTGGAAAAAAAAAACAACTAATTGTAATGATCACAAAGTCAGCTACAAAATACAGACGTTTTGTGGTGTCTAAATTCGAAGGAAATTAAAACGAATCAAGATTTTGGTTGAAATGAATGATAAACATTTCATTCTTTGACTATAGTAGGCCTACACCACTCTTGTATATTGAGAAACTTTGTTCGACATCAACAGAAGTTTATAGGTGCAAATTCAAATGACAGTGCTTCGTTAATAGTGCTTCACTTCTCAGTTTGTAACTTCCATACTAACTGAATATTATTGAAACACTTCACTTCAACTCTGAATAATAAAACCAAATCAAGTTAATATTGGCTAACGATAAACAAAAAAATCTGTAAACAGTACCTGAGAAGCAGCAGTAAGAAGTTGAGCCATTGAAGCTCCAACATGTTTAGCAGAAGTTCCCAGTTGTTGCGAAGCCATTTCAGCCTATATAAAATATTTTAATTTAGACTCGGATACAAAACCTTGGAAATCGTATCGAATGTTTTAAGAAAAAGTCCAACAACAAACTATACCGTTTCTCCTGGCAAAGGTCGTAATTCAAATGCTTCACAAGCTCTCTGGAAAGCATCTAGTTCATTGTCCAATGAACGAATAATATCCAAGGCACTGTCTACTTCTAACGACCCACAAGCTTCTTGAGCCTACGAAACAAAATATATTTTTTTTAATTAACCATACAACTTATAACAACTTATTTAAGAAGATGTTCGACAACAATCGTGCACAGCAATTTTTTTGTAAAAAAAAAAATATAACTCACTTTGCCAAGAGCTGAACGTAATTCAGCTAAAGCAGTAGCCGTTTGTTTCGAGCAGTTTGATAGTTGCATAGAAGAAGCCTGATCAGAAATTGTTGGCACGGCTGCTTTGCTGGCAGCGATCATCTTCACTGTCGGCTACAAAAAAATTCCAAGTTCAACTTTTTAATCATCAAAACTATAACACTTTAGCTTTATGTCATCTAGTACAAGAAAAAATGTCCAACCTGAACCAAATCTTCACTTGCATTGATGAGGTTTAATTGGGCACTTGGGCTATCAGGGTTGTTCATGGTACCTTTAACACCATGCACCACTCGAGGAATCACATCCGCCACGTCCTAAAACGAAATTTAACAACATAAGCCGTTGCGTCTTACCTAACATCGTACAAGTGGGATTGCATTCGTGTGAAATCAATTACTTTGCACGTCAAAATCAATTCCTCGTGAGACACGTAATTCATGTTGTAAGGTGTGGCACCTTGCGCTGCTGCGATGTTCTGAGTGGTAGCAGCGGCAGCTTGTTTAGCTGCATTCTGCAATATAAGACAAGGGACTGATTAAGACTTTCCGCAAACATGTGAGTCGTTCTTCTAGTGTGCAATACCAAAGTTCACAGCACCTCGAGTTTCTTGATGACTTTCTTCTTCAGTGCATTGCTCGCTGCCACGTTGGCAACGTTACGGAGATCTTCAGCAGCTTTGCGTAAAATGACTTGTTGGTAGGAATCATGAGGATTGCTAGCACAAGCCTATCATTGAAACAAACCACAGCGTCAATCAAAATTGCTTCAACACAAGTCAACAATAAAATGATTACTTGAGCTTAAACAAACAAAAAATGATGAACTTCAACAAAACTTTAAAATTGTGACTTATAACTACATAGGTTACAGTAGGCGATGCTTAAGTCGTGTCATTGTATAAGAATGACTACATAAATGCAGTCAATTCCAGTTAATTGGACCACCCGTCAATCAGGGCAGTCGCCATTTTTTGGGAGAAATTTCCAAGAACCGATGTATTGTATACTGTGGCAGATTTAAACAATCTTTTAGGGGGGGGGAAAGGGTTACCTAAAATTTCATGACCAACATGTCTAAAAATTACATTGTTTTCATGGTAAACAAGCTCCAATTGAGGAGTTCTGGGTGCTTAGACCTCGAAAAATGTACAATTTAGTCGTCTTTGCCACTTTTGTTTCGCAAAAACGTCAAAAAGGCTGGTGCTTAATACACAAGTATCATAATAAAATATCCACTTGATAGTTCATTTGTCTAGCTACAGTATGATGAATGCCAGATTATTTATTTTGTCTCTCAAACACAAACCAATGGTGATGGCTATGGCAACAACTGAAAATGAAAAAGGGGGGGGGGGTCAACAACACCAAGCCCTTATGGAATTTTAAGACCCCCACTAAAACTAAAGATGTTAAGGCATTCATTAAGCCCACTTGGTGCATTTTGATCACCCTGAACTAAAACGTTTTGTTCAAAAATAAGCTCGTTTTTAAGTAATTTTTCAGTTTGCGTGGGGTTAGGGCGAGATTACAGTTTTAGACATTGTTAAAAATATCAACTATTTGATTTATGGTATAAAAAAAATTATGTGAAAGAGCAATGATAACAAGAGTTTTCTTACCTTAGCAGCTTCAACCATCCTGGCGGTAGCATCGGCTAACAATTTTGCTGCAGCAAGAAGACGTTTTTGAAGGTCGGAATCCGGTTGATCTTCAGCCTCACCTTTGATAGCTTGTATCAACTGAGCAGTAGCCTATACAAAAAACAAATCATGTTAAGAATGCAACAAAATTCCTTTGATATCAATGATCAAACCACAAAAAAACTTACTTGAGCCAAAACCTTTGCTTGGCGAACCATTTCACCAGCGTCACCAGTACTGCTGAACAGCTTGTCGGTTGCCACAAGAATCGTGTCAACTGCACCGTCACTGACGGTTTCCATCGCTCGCTCTCGAGGACCCATTCGAATGTGATTCAACAAGTCGTTCAGAGCTTGGGTGACTTGAGTCGCTGCAGTGTTCAGTTCGTGAAGAAGGTTTTCGTCTTTGCAAGAATACTAAACCGATACGTGATTTCGTTGTTTATTTTATTTTAGTCTGTTATTTACAAAATATAATGGTAACAAGTGGAATTAATTAAATGTTTACCTGGCAGATGGTTACTATGCCCTCCACAGCTTTGGCAACTTCCTTAGATGCTTCTATCAGTTGTTGCTGACATGCTGGGCTTCCGATCGTCGGTGCAGTGACCTATGTCAAACATATTGTTATTTATTTATTTATTTAATTATTTATTTATTTAATAGTGATACATTCCAAATGGAACGTACAATCAAAACAAACAACGTATTATAGCACAGGAAATTTTTACCATGCTATACAATAGAGCCTCCTATACGTAATGAGCTATTCTTACAAGATTCCAATGCATTCTAAAGGCCACAATGCAATTTTTGGTGTAGCAAGTGGAACAATTCGTAGACAAACGTGATGTCAACTTCTTGCCGACCAATTTTCATTGGTTAAACAAGAAGCTAATGTGTCACAGTTGTCCACAAATTGCTCCACTTGCCACACCAAAAAGTGGCAGGTGTCAGTCAAGAGGTCTGTATTCTGACTGTCTGTATTCTATGTGTTTGCAATTAAAAGTAGCTTATATCTTACCTTGGCGCATGCAACAAGCTGTGAAGTAGCCAGTGCAACTTGAGTTGCAGAGCTGATGACCTTGTTCTGAGTTGCTTGATCCTCGCACGTCGCAGCAACATTTTTGGCTTTCAACACTAAGGCGGCAGTTGTGTTGGCAACGGCTTTAGCGAGTCCCAGGAGGATATCCTGCACTTCCTTATCCACAGCATCTTCGTCGCCAATTGTTGTTAGCACAGCGCTGCTAGCTTCTCCAACTCGGCTAGCCGCGTTCAGCAAGTTCTGCCGTGGCTGCAAAAGAACAATACTTGAGCAACCACAATCACACATCGCTGAAAGTTAACGGTATTAAAAAGAAAAATCACCTCTTTGCTCTCTGGTTCGGCAGCTTTCAACAATTCTGAGAAAGCATGACACAGCTGTCGTGTAGCGTCCAACAAGCGTCCTCTATCAGCTTCGGTGTCCATGAGAGCGGCAAGCATTCGCACATCTCGAGTCATTTCAGGCAAATTGGTGGTGATGGTCGATATAGCAGCGCCAACTGCATTGTGATCAACTTCTTCAGGAGCACCTGATGAAAGTCAAATTTTGATGAATAATACATTCTATGGTGTAAACTTTTAATAAACAAACAAAAAACAGATTTTAATCTCTCAATTACCAGTTAATGTAACTACTTGTGCAGTAGCTGCACTCATAGCAGCAATTTGTGACTGCACATTTTGTCTGCTTACATCAAATGTATTCTCTTTCCATTTCAGTGACGCCTATAATTTCAAAAAAGAAGGGGGGGGGGGGAACGTTAGAATAATTACAAACACTGTGGACATTGTTAACAATGCAGTTAACAATGAACTAGTCAATAATAAAAAATTATTTACATCATTTTATCAATAACTAATATCAATTATACTCCAGTTGCTACTCTCAGTGCAAAAAAGCATGTTTACAAGTCAAATTCTCCAAAACATAGCAAATTCAGTTCAAATAGTTTGTTTTAAAATTTTTTGTTCAAATCGTGCTGTTCTCGGTGCGAAAAGCACGTTTACAAGCTAAATTCTCCAAAACCTATAAACCATTAAATTCATTGCACTTATCAGAAATAGTTGTAAAATGATAACATTTAATGAAAAAGTAGAGTGGAATTGATAGGTGCTATCTGCCTTTTTAGAGTGTAATTTTATGAAGTCGAATAAAATAAAAGTATTATTACAGTCAGTGTTTTGCTTCAATGATTCAAAAGTTATATGCAAAACAAATGGGACAATAACCTTTGAGACACCCTATATGTCTACAAAAAAAAAACCCAAAAAAACCAAGAGTCCATGTACCAGAATCCTACTAAATTATTACAGTATAATGATTCAATGATTCAAAAGTTACATGCAAACAAATAATCTCAATAACTTTTGAGACACCCTATATGTCTACAAAAAAAAACCAGAGTCCATGTGCCAGAATACTACTAAATATCAAGGTAAGTACAGTACTGCAAATATCATAGTCGCTATGTATATCAGATATTTTAACATACACAAGCAAAACTAATCTAAAAATATATTGTGAAATCAGTATTTGTCACCAGATATCGTCCTATGTCTCGGCTCAAACCTCGCTCACAGGTGAAACTAATATGAAGTACATAATAAAAGGTTCCACTTACTGGATCTGTGCCCAATTCTGGAACCTGTATTCTGACGTCCAACTGTTGTTCGGCTGCTTTGATTGCTTGTTGCCCAGCATCTATCGTATGGACCAAAGCTCGTTGTGGTTCGGAGAGAACGCTAGTCACTCGAGGTTGTTGAGCCTAATAAATATTTTAAAAAATATTAAACAAAAAATATAAATAAAAACCATAAGCATAAATTTAATTTCAAACATTATTGCAAATACCAAAGTGCCTGTAAGAGGTGGTATGTAGGCATTAAGTGCTTGTCCTTTCAGAGAACCATACTGAGCACCTTGCATGTGGCCAGTTGAATAAGGGCGTGCTAGTGCCAAAAAAATAAAACATCAAATAATGAGATTAAAATTCACAAATGATGTGGGAGGAGGTATGATGCCAAGCGTTTGTTTTATTTGTTAATGAAGATGGGTGAACGATTGATGTATAGCAATCAAAAGAAATATTTTGTGTGTGTGTGTGTGGGAATACTTGGTGAATAAATTTTCTCACCATCGTTGGCAGCTCTCATCACAACTGGCAGAGCAACATTTCCTGTATTAACATGGCCAACCTTGCTTGATTGCTGCTGAAGAATTGTAGCCCTGGGGGGTACAACAATCTCATTAAAAATCCATAACGACCGCTATGAAAACAATGTGATTATTACAACCACATGTCAAAAGATATTATTCCAAATAGTACTAATTCAATTCAAACATGACAGTTAAAACTCGAGTTAAATTTAAAGAGAAAATAAAAACGTTCGTACTTGGCTGCGGAAACGCTATCTTCCAACATAGTGGACCCTTCGTCACCTTCAATTCCAAAATGGTCCTTAGCTTTTTTCTATATAAATATACAAACCTCGTCAGCATTTTTTTTAACATGATAAGAGATGTTAAAAAAAAATCACCTTTGAAAGTTAGTGTATTACCTTTTTCAAAATGATGTCGATATATCCAGCTATGAGCTGAGCAATTTGTTCACCTTCCGTTGTTTGTACTGAATAATATGAATCTGAATAATCTCCAAAATCCTACAATTAAAAAAAAAAATACATTTGAAAAAAATAAAAACAGCACCTAAACAAATATTTGACTATTTAAGTCATGTACACAACATTAAAAGGGCAATATAATGATAAGCCACATTTTTGAAATTATTCGAGACACCCATTTTTCTGGTGAGAAACTCCATAGAGTACCATGCTAAACAAAAAGATGGTGATTTTCTATATTATGCTGCCATTTTCTGGAAAATCCAGGAAGTAGTAAAGTGATGAGCTAGAAACAGTATCGAAAGGCAATTTGATAGAAAAAGGTCATATTTGGAAAAAGTGTGGCTTATCATTATATTGCCCATAGTCCTTCAATTCACAAAAAAAAAAATACAATAGACAAAAATTCATTATTTGTATTACAGTATTGAAACATAATCTTAATTATTCCAAAGGCCTCCTGTCACACACAATTTTTTAGTGCAGCAAGTGAGCAATTTTGTAGGCAATTGTGACATTGGTTTTCTATACCCAAACAATGAAAACTAGTTGGCAAAGAAGCTAACATCACAGCTGTCCCCAAATTGCTTCACTGGCGACAACAAAAATTGCACGTGACAGAGAGAGACTTAACAGTCCAAGTTGAAGCATTTGTTGACATTTAAAATAAATTACAGTATTCTAAGTCGGTTAATGTTGTGATATAATACAATACAAAAACAAAATTTAAAATCAAACCAAATTCTTACCAAAGTAAATGTGTTAGGAGAAGCAGCCCAGCGACGCACTGTTGTCAAAGGCCACGTTTTAAGAATTTCTTTTGTTTTTTCATCCAAACGCAGAACACTATCTTTAGTGACGCCGAGAAGTCGTGGAACTAGCTTGTTTTTACCTTTCATTTTCTCCTACAAATAAAAACATTACAAAATGAAGCGACCACTCGTATAAAAAAATACATGCAAAACAAAAAATATTAAACAATAATAATAATAATAATTTTCGCTATCAAGCAAGAGTGTCGGAAAAACTTACCTTGACGAGAAAAAATGTGACGCCGTAGGTTTTTAGAGATCGTGCGAGAGCCGTGTACTTGACTTTTGCATCCAAATCGCTAAGACCGAGACATTTCTTGTGTTCTGAAAATACCCGCTTTTCGACCCCCTTCACCTTACAGTACTCTTTCGGTAAAAATTCCTTCAAACTAAAAAATAAAAAATGTAATTTAAATAAATATAAAAGCTATCTGTTAAAACATTCTTAAAAACCAATAACGTGATTAATACGCACTCTAAAAATCCAGTTTTGTGTTTAAATTCGTTATGGTCTCCAAACTGGATTTGACACTGAATGCCAGCAAATTCACCCCCCTTGTCCAAAGTAACGGGATGCGTTCCGTCAATTATGGCATCTCGAGCCTATACAAGAAAACGACCATTTGTAAATAATTTAATGTAATTTGTGAATTAATTCACAAAACAGCTTTCCGTTGATTTTCCAGTGTTTTCTGTTAATTTTCTATACTTGCCTGCACGTACAGCAAATTCAATTGGACAGGATCTCTGGAATCGATGTTCTGATCAGAGAAGAAGAACTTTCGACGTAAAAGTAATGTTTCGCTTTCTTCTATTCCTTGTTCTCGTAAAGTTTTGGAATGGTCAACCCAATCCACTGAAATTAAGCAGACATTGTCAAATTAAACTAAAAGCTTGTATTTTAATACAACTTCTCAATCTGATCTTAAGACACACCAGAAATTAAGACGTAGCTAAAACATATCAAGCATTATATTCAACAGTTCCACAAAACTTTACCTAAAACTACTTTTAAGTTAACTTCACCTTTCAAAGCATTTAAACTAGTTATAATGATTCCAACTAGTTCTTAAAAAAAATTCTAAACCAGTCTAACTAGCTCTCAAACAAGTTCTAATGACTTTAAAAGTTAGACCAAAAAACAAATTGCAACTAGTGAACAACGTACATTCGTCATCGGTTCGTAACTTTTTTTTCAACTGTTCCATCTTCTGATCCCGTTCCTTATCCTTTTCTTTATCTTTTCGACGTAGTGTTAGTGTGCCGGTGTGATCCTTTTCATCTTCGGGCCAGTCTCGAACCAACGAATATTCATCGTGATTTGTGATACCTGAAATAATGCCATTCCCACAATTTTTAATTAAATGGAACAGAAAAAGTCGATCACACTGATCAAGTCGATTTTAGATATATGTTACTGGCAAATGTACAGGACTACATAGCTGTTTACAAGATGTTATTTCATACATTGCCAAAAGAGGCTAGGTATTCTATGGAATTTCTGGATTTTATACATTGCCAGTAACACAAAATGCACAACGACAACAGCATTATGAAAAACTGTACTCACCAATTTTTGTGCAGATTACTACCATGAGATTGGCAACTTGCTGACTATCATCGACTAACATAGTTTTGATTGTGCCGTCCAACATTCTGACACGAAGTGTCCTCATTTTCCGTTTGTATTCGAGTAAATCCTACACAGGTGATCAGATTTCCAGAATGTAACCTTTTAATTCATATAACTAAATCAAAAGTATAGTTGAGAACTAACCCCATTTCTCAACAGATAGTATTCCAAATTTCTCCCTTGTTCCAACCATACACCTTTCTTTGTATCTTCGTCTGCCAAGAACAGGCCATAGTCTTTTGCTGTTCAAAAAATATTAAAACAAAATTATGTATATTACATGTAAAATTATGTATATTATAACATACCGAAACAACATACAAGTCAGAGGGAGGATAACACAATAAAAATTAAAGTGATAGCTAGTAAAAAAAGAGTTTAGATAGTTTCGATTTTTCAAAGATAAATCGTTAAGAGTAAAGGTTTGAGAGTAGTGCTGACATTATGTACTTTTTCCAATCAATAATATATACATACGTTGTCCTAAATCTTGCTCAGAATTCTTCTCTCGAATGATCTTGCATGCATCATACACCATCGTAGATGGGTCGAACTGCATCGTCTTGACCACATTCTTTTCGACAATGCTGACTTTCAGTGATAGGGTAGCCATTGTCAATGGTTAATGTTTCCTAGTTTTGAAAAAATAAACAAACAAAACGATAACGTTTTAGCATAAAAATTGGCTCGCTATATTTTTATGGTATCATTAAGCTTGCCCCAACAACACTAATATACATCAATTGCTCATATACAAATGTTGCATATGTACCCGATAACCATCATAAAAATATATATCTTCAAGTGAAAATAACACAACATAGTGTGAAAACAAAATAGATTAATGGTTGACAATAAGCTTAATACAATGTTAGTGCATCCATGAAGAGCATCATTAGCCATGAAGAGCATCATAATGCATGAATTTGTAAACAAGTTTATAATGTTATGGAATATATGCAATGCTACAGCTTGCACCATTTACTGCACAATACCAATATGCCATGTCAAACATCTGCATCGAAACAAAGTGTGAAACTGCACCAATATAAAAATTGCACCATTGCACCATTGTTATTTACCTTTTATATAAACTTATACAACATTTATATTATAAAACAAACCCCCTAAAAAAATAATAAAAAAAATTTATTTATTATAAAAAGCAGTAAAAAAATTAAACAAATTGTTAATCAAAATATTTACCTAAAAATACATATGTCTGAAACGCCTCTATATTGTACTTGAAGTGTACTATACCATTCTAATAAGTTTCATAAAATTCGTGGTTCCAACTTGAACCATTAAAATTCAGCCAAAATAGTGGAAATCTGTGTTTGATTTTTAGCGCATTTCATTTATGCACTATCAGAACAGAATATTGTATAATCAACTCAAATGTATATTATTACTCAAAATGTATCTATAAAAAAAACAAAATTCTTCACAATATAGATATTTGATATTTTTTTTAACCAACCATTGCTTTTATTAACCAACAATAGCTTTAGTATGCTATTGTTCGCTTGTTCACTTTGTCCAAGCTTGCTACTAACGTTCTGATGTAGAAAATGAACTTCATGAGAATTCACTAGCAAAGCAAAAACCAAATACAATGAAGGAAATTGTTAGAAGTGTGGTTGTTACACAATAAACCACTTTTTGTCTTGTTTTAGTTGTGTTGGTTTGCTAACCATGAAACAAATCTTTAAACAGGATATTTTGCTTCAAGCTATTTCACAAACCATAGCTATTGACACATAGAAATTTCTGAATCCTTCATTTGTAATTTCACGTTCGGCTGTAGGATTAGAAACACAGCTTGCACACTATATCATTCTACATTGCCCATCAAAACACAGAAATTCGGAAGCTTCTTGAAAAACAACATTTTTGATGCAACTTACTGTGCTGACTGAAAACAAATTTCAAGATGAAGTAGGAAAAAACCCACAAAATGTACAACACAAAATTCAACGCTGTTCAATTCCAACGTGGACATGCCAGTACAAAATGTCACCACCTGCTTTGCACCAACTAAGGTACAACTTCCCACTTACCCGTATCAGGCGCATCGACCAACAAACTAACAAGGTGTTTCTGACGACATACAGAACATGCCCATATAGAACCAAAAATTCTTTGAAATCACAAACATCAAATAAATTGACACACTGGGGAGTTTGCAGTACTTACAGTTCTCGAAAAATCATATATAGCATGTGAAAGTATCCATTCACATCACAAAAGTCAACCAAGTGGCAGAGTGTCTTTTGTCATCTTGAGGGCTTTTGGAAGGTGTTGCCAACAGGAAGGACGACGAAGGTCTTCGACGTGTTAACCGACATACCTATGCTGTGCATACTAGCACCGCTGCAGTACAGCTTGGGTAACAGAATTCTGTGGCGCAGTTTCATCAGTCCAAAGAAATGTGTATCCCAGCTTCCTTTGCAGAAGTATGTAATGAACATTATCCGGGTACCTTCTCCCACCAACTAGTCTCCAGCCAGGAGGTGGATCCAAAGAGAAGTGACGATGGAAGCGCTTCTGCAATCGCAAGCGACCATCCACAATTGGGTTTTATGTTCTGCGCCCGGATTGGCCGATCCTGTTGTCTGTATTATAAGATATTTCAGGAAGACAGATATGCAGTAATTTATGAAGCTTCCAATTTGCCAGCTTGCGACATCAAGCCAATCGTGGAGTCTGAGTCACCAGATTGGAGAAGGCGGAGCCTGAGTCACTCCTAACCCTCCCTTCATTTCACCCCCCCATCCCACCCCCACTCTTCATTTAAAGTGATGTTCTGAGCAGCCCTCATAAAAACATGGTTACCAAAAGCACAATGTTGAAGGGTTCTCAAAGAGTTCTACAAAGATACGAGCGCAACGCTGCTCCCAAAAAGTCGTTGCCGAATACGCCGATCGTTGCCTTCCCAGCGCTTCTTTTATTACGGGAGAATCGGCATTTTATGGAATTAAAACTGTGAACAGGCAAAACATAAAATGAAAACTTTTCGGCATTAAACTGCCATTCCCATTCATCCTATACCGCATTGCAATGTAAGCTTTGAAAAGTCATAACAGTAAGTCAAATGCTCAAAATTCCATTAAACTCACAAAATCATTGGCATATAGATTCGGTTGTTAAATAAATTTTGAACAAAGAGTGTATGGTTTTTAGCAGTCAAGTCATGTTACAATATTATTCATGTAACAAAACAACATTTGTAGACAATTGAAGCTAAATGTATAATATCCTCATGAACCTTCAGACTACCGCAGTTCGACGTAGGCTGCAGAGACACTGTTCAATGAGTGGTGATCATTTTGACACAAAAAACTTAAATGATGGTGTTCTTAGCATAATCACATTAATGGATGCATCTTTGATTTAATTTTTTATCATTAATTATATAATATCTCGGATATTACCAAAATACAGTTAAAACAAAACGCTTTTCACTTTACTAAAACTCTAGATCTTGTTTAGAACGTTATGTGATTGTATAGTCACTCAAATGCAGGGTAGACCCTTTATCCCAGATAGTTTCAAAAACCATATTACATCTTTGTTTCCAATAAAATGAATTTTTTTACGCAACATAGAAACACACAATATTTTTCAAGTTAGGTTTATTTTGTTGGTTTTTATTTTCACATTTGATTCTCAGTTTAATTTTTCAGAAGCAACACTTATCCCGATTAAACGAGTATTTCAGAGTCAAATGCGTAGTGTTTTGCATGAACACAGCTGTAGCTGTAGATTTGTCAGTATAGCAAAAGTCCATGAAAAATTCCACACATAGCTATATTTAATTAATCTTAAAGTTAATTAAATTCAAGTCCAAAAAAAATAAAATAATGTTCCATGTTGCATAAGACTATTATTTGATTTGATAAAGAAACAAAAAAGTTACGAGGTTTTTGAAACCGACAAAAATGCCACATTTCATGTTATAGGTTTGGTTAACGCTCAGCATCTGTTAATGTTGATAAGTGAATAATTTCAACACTTGCTTTAATGATTCACAAACTTCATTGAAACCCCTCCCTTAAAAAAAATCACTAACTTAGTAGTAAAATTACTAAGCTGGTGATTATTTTTACCAATCATAGATAGCACCATAATTTTTGCACTTGTACCTACTTAATAATTATTATTAACTATAGTTATACACCTATTATTACTAATAGTTAACCACCAAGTTATACTGTATATCTTTACATTTAATAATGCAGCACGTTACACAGTAACTACTTTAAGTTAATAGTTATGATCAAGGTCTACCACGTTATACTGTGAAAAAACTCAGTCCAATTTAATTTACTATACAGGGATAATAATAGAACATTAACACTGTAAAGTGTAAATAGGATGTATCATAACTGTGATACTTAAACGAATAAACAGGAAATTTCAACTTCCCTCATTTTGCAACGAACACACTACAAAACTTTCAAACAATATTAAGTTACAAAACTACTTCTTCCCCACCCAAAAAAAAATTTAATTTGAAAAATGTAAAAATCTTTGCAAAAGAATAGCTAAAATTAATCTAAATTTAACTAAAATTATCCAAATCTTGCACATTGTGTGCAAAAGCCTGTGGCTCTTAAATGACTGCCAAATGAATCAATAAGCCCAACTCACGCTAATAATGAAAGATTTAATATTTATATTCAGAAAACTGTTCTCATGGCTTAGGGAAAATTAAGCAAAAATATGATATACAATTACACAGGGGTGATCGATTCTCACTTGTGGGTGTTTGTACGTGTTAACGAAAAAAACACCGAATATAAGCTTACATATTGTATATACCAGCAATTTTTTTTCGCTTGAGACAATCAGCTAAAATGCTGCTGGTGTAGTAGCTTAGCTGTCAGTTACAATTTCATTGATTCTCCATACAAAGAAAAGTGCTGTTTATTTGCCAATTTCACATCGCAGTCGTTCACAGTAGTAGTAGTAGTGCATTGCAATGTGCCACCATCCCAAAAAATATAGAATGTCACTGCAATAATCTGCACTTTGGCACAGCTTAATTCTATCAACAGTGTGTTCTGCCTTCCTTCAGCTGACAATAAAACGTTAATCTGTCAGTTTAATCTTGAGTAGCATCAAACGGATGAATGTTTCAAATTCTTTTGTCAATTTCCGTGTGTGTGTACTTTCATCCTCTAATTTTATGAAATCGATAACTACAAAAATATAACCCAAAGTGTTAGATATCAACAGTAGCCATAGAAATAATTCGCACCAAAGTTTTGTAATGACGAACAAAAAAAAAGACGAAACCTTACCACGAAAGGGCATGAATAAAAAGCATGACTTAACACAATTTTCTTTTACAACCACCATTTGCATGTGAATGAACCGAGTTATAAAATAAAATTTAAAAGTCGTAAATAAGAGCGTGCAAATTAGTAAGCCTCACATGTAATTTCAAGTTCCATAAAGAAAAAAATCATCTTGAAGTGAAACAACTCATTGCGGTCGATAATCTGAACAATATTTTATGCAAAAAATACTACACAATGAGACTATAAACAAATACCATCAAATAACTTACTTCTGTTAATTTACTTAAAATATTAATAAGAGCATCCATGATGGGTCTATGATACCAAAGTTTTGTTATGTCGATACACTACTACAATGACTCAAAAAAACTGCCATAAGTCTGCCAATCTCACATATTGACAAACATATCTACCAAATATTTGTTTTACACCTTATTTTCCTGTTATTCCAAAACCTGAGTCATGATGACTTGACTATACCTTTTGAGGATGGAAATAAATCTAGACAAACTCTCATATAACGGAACCATAAAAAAACTCAAGATTTCAAAAAAAAATGTTAAATAAGCAATAGTAATTTAGTAAAGTTTTGCATCTAATCCATTGAATGAAAACACTGTTGAAGTTGTACACTACATGTACAATTATCACACTAAATTCATATTTGTATCGAACTTCAAGTTTCAATGTGTATAGTCAACAAACATGTATATTTAGAAAATACTCTCTAACAAACACCTAGTCCCCAAAACACACTTTGTATCAAATACGCAGTCCAAAACACTATGTATCAAATACCTAGTCCAGAAAAAACAAAATAAATCTATGATCCGATATAATCTATATCTCGGTATTATCAGGTTAAAAGAGATTCCAAAACATACCAAAGTACAAATACTCTCAAGTTATTGGCACATATACAAAATCATTACAAGACAAAATGTCTCAACGTGTGCAGTTTTCAAGCTTTCTCAGTATTAACACAATTACAAAAAAATTTTGTTTACCAAAACACAATAAAATATTCATTGACAAAACATGAAAATTATATTTTTATGGTTAAGTGGATTTCATAAATTAAAGCCTGGATTTTAATTGCATTTTATTATGAACACTCACCAAAAAAAGTGTTTTAGAAAATATCACATATTTACACGACAAACTAATATTTATTTAATAATATTTTCGTTTTCTAGCGAGTCAACAAAATGCACACAAAATCCAAGCCTAAATTTATGTTAGAACAAAAACATCAATTAGCTGAAAATAATAACAAAAAAAATTATGATAATGATTACAAAAATATGTATATAATAAATAGCTCAATAACAGCTCTGCATGTGCACCGTTTTGTTTTCATAATGAAACAAAACTTTGTCCTAGTGAACGTAGTCATGTTAAAGAGGTCTTCCGTAGAATACTATTGAGAAAAATACCCCAGCTGAACCAATGATATTTACAAATATTTATAAATAACAAAACAAAATTAAAATGTACAACAAATTAACATAAAACACAAAACACAGTTTTACTTTGACAATGACAAGCTGAAATTAAAAGTTCGACTCTTTCACTTACTGAGTGGTTTGAGATGAGCTGTTTGTGGTTGGCCAAAAAAAAATTCCTAAATAGTACTCATGAACCAGGTCAACTTGTGCAGGTTACCTATAAACACAGAAAACACGAAATTAATTGACGAGATGATTTTCATTTCACAAAATACATCATTTTTGCAAACACCCTGAATAAGGTACCATCAACTTTTGAAGAACCTTGATGGTACTGTACCTTATTCAGGATGTTTGAATACAAATTAACTTTTGAAGAACCTTCAAAATTATTCACTGTACACGATATTACTACCACACACAACACAGGGAGCCACAAAAGCATAAAAAATTTAATGCTGTGTGGCGGTCAAGCCAACATTTAAATAATTTATATCTCGCTGCAATCAATTTCTCAATTGTCCTGTTTTTACCAGTTTTATCTTTAATGTGTAGTTTCATTACACGTTTGTTTGTTTTTTTATGGTCTTGAGTGCAAATGAATAGCTCATTTTTGAGATGCACAAAATGCTAACAGCGAGAACCTACATTATTAACGGTATATCTTCCAATATTTCTGTAAACAGTAACCATAGGTGTTCAATTTCCGTATTTCTCGCTCTCTCTACATTTCCTTGGTATTGTGCATTTCGACTGTGCACACTATTTTAAACGGTATGAATGAACTACATCTTAGTTCTAAATAACTGTTGAAAATTTTGGCATCCTGCCTCTCTGTTACTATAATGTACAATGTTACTTCCACATAATGTTTGGCCGCATGCCCATCCAACAGTGAATGCATTGACCTGTAAGTTTGACAGCACGTTAAACAGCGAGTGACCTTATAAACAATGCTAATTTTTTCACAAAACTACCGAGAATTAATTAATCTTATAAATTAAACTCCCCTGTTTCTATTTAAGTATAGCCCCACTTAGAAAATTTTTTTAATTAGATTAAGTGAACCTCCCTCCCTTAAAAGAAAAGGGGGTTAGCACAAAAAAACAAAAACTAACATAATAATACAAGTATACAGCGAAATCGTGCACAAGTACAAAGTGCAAAAAAAAGTACAGAAATTAATTCAGTTTTTGTTTTAACTAAAACCAAACTTGAAAACATCAACAACCGTTCTGCTAAAAAAAATAGTCTGAATTTTAATAACATGGTATACTAAACTAGTAATGAAACACCAGTGTTGTGATGGTTTAATATTTCTTAATTAACACCACTTCATTTTAATAACAGGATTTTTGTAGTGTCAATATTTGGAACAATAATAGAAAATCGTAACAACAAATAGCTTATTTTAATGATAAATAATTAAAAAAAATTGCAAACTTGCAAAATTTTGCATCTTTGTTATTGTGGTTCCTCACTATAAAATTCTATGTAAATGTAGGCATTTGCCATTTATTTAAATAGATTTTTTGTTGAACAAATCATGAGATTTTATCTTATTTTA
This sequence comes from Cryptops parisi, assembly GCA_034695005.1. Taxonomy (NCBI): domain Eukaryota; kingdom Metazoa; phylum Arthropoda; class Chilopoda; order Scolopendromorpha; family Cryptopidae; genus Cryptops; species Cryptops parisi. The sequence continues at coordinate 62,313 of JAQIWH010000201.1, forward strand.
CAAATTCTTATTAAAGATTTAATGTTTTTTAAACTATTCATCTTTTTTGTTTTTTTGTGAAATATTTAGTATATTTTTCCATACATAGCTAAAAAATTTGATAATAATACTGTCATAAGGACTAATATCTACTAATATCTATAATTATACATTATAGATAATTGGTATCCTATATAAATGTAATTTGTTGTAATGAATTTTTTGTCAAACAAAATTGTGAAATTTGCTGTTTTGCATACAATTTAAAGCACTTTTGTTTTTGCAGAAAACTTAGTATCAACTATATGTTGCTAAAATAGTGATAACACTATGGTATCAATTGCACATATTAATTGCAATGCTTTGTTTAAAATTTGTAGCGCTTTCCAAGAAAAAATCAATACTTAACCATTAGTCTAATGTTATTGCAAAAATGTAAACACTTATAATCATGTCGTGAATAATGGATTAATTCAATGATTTTCTAACAAATTTAACACCAGTATCTAAATTTCGTGTTTACTATGCTGAAATTCATTTCTAGAGCTGTAACTGTCATTTACATTTCATCTGTGATACCAATACCAACAAAAATCAATTTACTATTGTATGCGAAACAATTACAGATGTTAATGTAGGTAGAATATTAATTAAAAGCAAGCTAATTAAAAAAATTCAAGCAAAAACATGTACATTTACAAACTGGGAAATTAGTTTCTTAATGTACTAATTAGTGTAATTTTTAACTAAAATTAAATACAAACAAATTTTTTAATGATATTAAATATTTAGTTTAATAAATTTAAAAACATCTGTGGACCTATTTATCACTATATGTTAAAAACTAGTATGTTAAAAAAATATATTAAACTCCAATTACATACATTATAAAATATATACGTAAACTCTTATTTAATAGAAATAAAAAGCATAATAACATTATAGTGTGACATTATAAAAGTCAATAAACATGATTAAAATGTGTTACGCTACCAGCGGCAGGCATAATGTGAAAAAACAAAAGTATTAAATGATAAATGAATCTATAGTATTAACTGAAATGCAATTAAATGGGTGGGAAATTACATCACGTGACCAAAAAATCATTTAACGTAATCCAAAAAAATATAGTAAAAAAAACAAAACAACAATAATAAAGTGTGCGTATGTTTATCATCATGACCGGAATGAAGTTCTGTAACGCATTATATCAACCCCACAATATACACATTTGAAAAATATCTGATATTGATAATGAATATATCTGACGATTATTTTCTTCATTAGTTGCATGTAAGCTACATTAGTACGTGTATAATGTTAATGTAGTACCGTAACATACATTTTGGTAAATGCACATGCCCCCCCCCCCAAAAAATGTCACTTTTCCGAGAAGCAATGATCT
>JAQIWH010000202.1:0-63635 GCA_034695005.1 Cryptops parisi
TAATGTGACCGCCCCCCCCCCCTCCTCTCCATTTGCTTAGGATTGTGAACGGCTGCGGAATACTTATACTCCGAAGTGTGCATTGAGTTGGCGATTCGTCGGTCTCTAGAAGATCGAAAGATTTGGAATTCAATCTTCGTTTTAAATTTTTTTATCCATTGCCGTCATGAGAGACGAAGCGAATGCGATTGTGTTTTTTCTCCTGTGACTGAGGAATAATTAATTCGCTGGTCAGTTGTGAATTTAATATTTTTTTTTTTTTTTTTTTTTCAATTTTTTAAATGCCAGGATTTTGTCGATTTGACGATCGGGACAACAAGTTTTTAACGTGTTTAGGACTGGCTCTGTCGTCGTAACTGGTTTGCCCCTCAAAAAAAAACAAAAAAACAACAAAAACGAGAATAATTATTTATAATCGACTACAGTTTGTGGTAGACTTTGTTTTATGATACAATGTGCCTTTGGATGAAAAGCTCTTTAAAAAAAAAAAAACGAAAAATGGAACTTGAAATGGTTGATATTTTTGGAGGGGGCACGTGGTAGTTTTGTGTGTCGAAAGGTTTATTTGCACTATCTTAGGAAACGTTTAAGATGACAAAAGTGTGGCAACTTTGTGTTAAAATTTTTTTTTTTTTTTAAGGTAGCCATTTTATTTAACACAAAAAAAATTTATATGAAAAAAAAACAAAAAAACATGATTTTTAAACGGTGTAGTCTAATTCAACAAAATTTAAAAACCTGCAAACTTTTAACGAACTCTTTTCCAAGGTTATTGAAATTTAATAGTTTAAATTCTAATGCGATGTGAGTGGTAATTTTTTTTTTCGTATGAACATAAAAATTTATTATTATTTTTTTTTTTTTTGGTCTCGAAACTTTATGATACATTTTTTATTGTTATTTAAGCATCCGAAGTAATGTTTTTCGTTTTATGTTTGGTTTATTTCTTTTGGCCATTTTTCATATCCTATAGCGAGTGTCGCCACCAGATGTGTGAAAAATCTATACTGAATTTCACCATTATGCAGCAGCATTGAATCTATTGTTAAACTAACCAATCCACCGTTCAGGGACAAAGTGCATCTTGCGTATCCTTACGCACCTTTAAGTCGATCTTGCGAAAGTAAGGATTAGGGAGGGGCTAGTGGCAGAAGACGGGGTGGAAACCGGTCTCTTGATTCGATGCTGCTGTTCAAAGCTGGAATTGAGTAAAGTTGTCAATTGTGAGAATCTTAAAAAAAAACAAAAACAATGTTAAACATTGACTACTATGTGTACACAATTAGGTTTGTTTTTGTTTTCTTCTTCCTCATCATGATTCTTCTTCTTCTGTGTTTAAAAACCTTCATCTGCGCTAGGAAGTAAGACCCCCTATAGTCCACAGTACGAGGTTGTTTTAAGACGAGTGTATTTCATGCCAAACAAAAAATAGTTGAAGATGCTTCATTGTGAGGTTAATAGTTGATTCATTTTTGTTTTTCGTTGAACCATTTTGATTTTATTTATTTATATTATTTTTTTTAAGCTTTAACGATATTTGATATTTTTTTTTTGTTATTTAGAAAAGTTACGAAGTGTTAACCAACGTCGTCGTCATCTTAATACCAGCTCTTTTGCATTTTGTGCTGTTTTAATATTCTCTATTAATAATTTAATATTCTCGTCATGTGCTTCTCTCTCTCTCTCACACACACATCATCGATATTTAAAATACACACACAAAAAAAATGAAAATGAAAGACATTCATCATCGTGAGGTAAAACTTCAAAAAAAAACAAAAATACATACGAAAAAGTAAAAAATGGTTTTATTCTTCACGTTTTTCATTCTTACTAAATTTTTGTTGCCAACATTGTTTGTTTGTTTTTTTACTCAATTTAGTTTAATATGCCATATTTTGTTTTGTTTTTCAACATTATCATGTTCGATCGACTTTTTCAGACAATTTTTTTTTTTAAAAAAAAAACAACCTTAAAACAGAAAAAAATGAACATCTCTTGTTTATCCTATGCAATGAAATTCTCATGCGTTTGTTCAACGACCAAAACTGCCTTAACAAGAATCCCCACGTAGCATTAACGCATTGTCCGTATATCTCGATTTTTTTAAAAGCGAAAACAGAATTATTGCAATTTTTGAACTTATGAACCACGTCCACCTGGTGACAAAACGATGAGTTAAAACCTGAAAACCGAGCGCCATCTGGTGCTTGGCGACGAAAAGTGTGTGCAATATTCTTCGATGTGATTTTTCCTTTTCAGGAAATGTCTTCAAATTTGTTTGTTTTAAAACGATAATAGCGATGCTACTCTTTATTATTATTTTTTTTCAACATCGTATAAAAGCAAGAAGAAAATAATTATATGTGAAAAGATTAGTTATGCCAATCTCTTGTATGGTAACCTGTTAAAATAGCGACGATTTTTTGCAATTGTTCGAATGTCCAGTTGTCATCATTGATTGCTTTTGTTTTCTTTTTGTTCGTTGACCTAATGACAATTTTATTGGATTCTACAAGTCAGGGGGAAAAAAATGTTCATGTAGCGAACGAAACGAGTTTCATTATTGCGCATTGGGGTTCGGCTGGCGATTCGTTTGTTGCCGCCAGTTCGACGGAATAAGAGTGCAGTAATTTATTGGATTTGTTTGTTGGAACGGAATGAGTATATATATATGAAAAATATTAGGAAACCTCCACCAGGAGGGGTTGAGCGCTGCATTTTTATTACAATCACTGCTGCCATCTACTAGAGCACATTGTACTGTAAAGATGTTCCAATGTATTGTGATTGACAAAGCAAAAGCATTGACTTAAAAAAAATAATAATAATAATAATTTGAGACTCGACCATAGGCATTGTTTTCTGAAAGTCAAAAGGAAAAAAAAAATGTTTTTGTACATATATACATATAACTTTTCTGTAAAAATAAATTATGATAAAAAAAAAAATGAAATGTATATAAAAATAGTGTTCACAAATGCTTTTTTGGTGTACTATTTGCCAATAAAGCTTTTTGAAATACGTAAAAAAAAAATTTTTACATTAACTTTTGAATTTAATTTTATTTTTGCCTTTCAAAAAGTAAATTTCTTGTTTCAGGATCAACCAGTGGCTATTGAGATAGCAACCATGCGTTGCCATGGAAACATTTGGTGAGCACAGCCAATTTTATACATAGATGCGATTGCCCTATATATATACACCAAGGTTGTTTCTATACAACATAGAAACAAATGTAGAGAGGCTGCCTGACACATGCAATTTTTGGTGTGGCAAGTGGAATGATTTTGTGTAAAACTGGCATCAGCTTTTTTGTTCAATTAATGGAAACATCTTGGCATTCTTAGCTGGTCGTTAATTGTCCACAAATTGCTCCACTTGTCACACCAAAAACTTTTTAGAAACCTGCTTATATTTTTCAAGGAATGTGAAAATTTCTTTTGTAAATATAAGATTGCCAATAAGTTTCATTCTCTATTTAATAGGAAATGCTAATAGCATGGGATAATTTTTTGCTAAGGTACTTTGACAAAGTGTGAAATTTTCATTTAACCATTTAATTTTTATTGTTACAGGAAAAATCATCACAGCATTATTTACGTTTAATATGTTTGCGAGCTTCGTTGGGATTTCGACGATTGTAATACGCTTGCTGGTGATGGATGCCAAGAGTCGCCGATCTGCTGTACACGTCGTTCAATTTGAATGGTGAGGACCCTGTAAACATGTATTTGTTACACATTTCTTGCCTCGATAGTATATTGATTGACATAGTTCCAACTACGTACCAGCCACAAAATCGGAATCCAGGATGTTCATCTTTTCTCGAGCCATGGTGGACATTCGTTGGTGGGGTAACCGTTGATCTTCGACCAAAATTGGATTGTGGGCGTGCTTGCCACCTTTCGGCATTGGAAGGGAAAACTAGAAAAATTGGCACGGATAAGCATTTTTTGTGGCGATGCATATACTTTCTTACGCATTTCTTGACTCGTACCTTTGTTCCCCGGGTGTTGATGGGTCTCCGAAACGATATGTGCATCACCTGTTCACCGTCGGCTGTTGTCGACGTCGCTACCTTTTTCAAGGTTTTGTTTCCGCAATGTGGACAGAATGACTTGGACATGTTGCTTGTTGTCCTACAGTGTGTTTAAATCGGAATTACAACAGAGAATACAAATGTAGAACACTAGAAGTAAATCGGGTTATGTGATGCTGATCAACCTATGGCTGTTGAGGTGATAGATGTGATGTTTAGCCAGTGGTTATTGAGGTAACAATCATGAGCAACGTCGTCGTAGCCACTATTACCAATTATTTTATACTCTATACTAACTTGTAACATGAGAAACATCGGAGAATGAACGTTTTCGTCTGCTTGATGAGATATCCATCTGTTGAAATGACAGGCAGACCAATCTGCATGAGCACATTCTGCAAAAAAAAAATTTTCTTTTTAATTTATATAACGTATCGATCGCTCGAATTAGTCAGAAGTGTCAATCTGTTCACCTGCATGGCAAAATCGGTCGTCAAACAACCAACTAGCGATGGTTTATCCATTTCTACGTCCATCTTCGAGTCTGCTTTAATCTTATCCAAATTATCCACCGATATCCAACCATCGTCTTCCTTCAAAGCAAAAAAGAAAAATCAACACGATTCGATCACTGATGATCGCGTAACACCCCTAATCTACCTCTCACTTACTTCAAAAGAAGCGCAGAATCCAGGAATGGCTTCTACGTTTTGATTCCTTTTCGTGGTGGTGGTGATGATCTTAATTTGAAGAAATGACACTTTTTTGTATTTATTTATTTACTTGCACCTATTTATTTAATCGAATCTCAAAATATGACCAATTTTTAACAAATTACCCTCGAACAAGGCTCCGATCGCAGCGCTTCGCTGTCTAGAAACTCCTTTCCCAAGTGGTATGTCAAGGCAAGGACTTTCAAATCCGTTGCCGAAAGTGATGGGTAATCGCCCGACTTCTTGGAAAACTCCGTAACTTAAGTAAACGTAAACGTTTTTACAGTCTTGAATTGTGACACGAATCGAGGTAGCATGTTATATGTTAATATTTACCAAAATGAATCGCTTCGTGCGACGGTTGTTTGAATACGAGCTCGTACGGTAGAACTTGTAGGCTTTGCCGAGTTGCCGAATCCTTTATTTCGTCAACGACCTCGGGAAGCGTATAGATGTTTTCTCCCAAATCCTTGATGAATTAAAAATAATAATAGTTTCAAACTGGGACAGTGTCAACTATAGTCTACAGTTTGTGTACTACAATTTAACATTGTTTATTTTGGAGACAAATTAAAATTAACTCGCTTTGTATTTGAATAATAAACTATGTGACTCGTTAACTAATTAATGAAGTAGTACAAGTTTACCAATCAATACACGTGTGATGGTGCAATACTGGAGTTCAAACTACCTAGTTAACACCACTACTTACTTGTAATTGACAGCGTTTTATAAACCCAGCTGAATCCACTACTAAGTGTTTGATCTTTTGATCGTCCATTTCTTTTATATTATTATAATATTAAAAGATCAAAAAACAAAATATCTCAAAGGCGATCACAGAAGCAACCTACAAACACACGTCGTCGTGTTGTGGCGAGTGTAAAATGTATTAGATATCATCCTAGTATTAGTCATAAAGATTTTTAGTTGCAATAATTTTCAATTAATGATTTAAAAAATACATTTTAAAATTAATTTTGCACTTGATTTATTTTTAAATTTTCACTCACATAAGTATTAGAAACGTTAATTTTTATAAAAAAACTCAAAAATATTTTGATGAAAATATTTTTATTGAAGCATATAATCCTTCGAGTAGTTTTTTGAAGGGCGATATGTTTTATCGTTGTAACCGCATTCACTTTGAACGCTTATAGCACAAAAAACGTCCAAACAAAATCGATAACTTTTGTAACTAACATAGACCTTATACACTTTATCGACTATATTTGGACGGCTTTTGCGCTCACAGCGCTAAAAGCGTACAAAGTGAACGTATATTTTTCTTTCTATTTTGCCCTTTTAACGGTCACGTGATGTGTAATGGAGGCGTCGAAACAAGCGAACTCCGAAGTGGTGCTCGGAATTGTTACTGCCCAAGTTGCTAAAACATCAATCCTAGTAAGTTGAACGACGATTGTCCATGACATTTTGTCATCCTGTCGTCGAGCAGGATTAAGGATTAACGTTTGCCAACTCTAATCTGAGTGCGAAAAACGCACTCGAAAATAATCGGTTTTGCAACTCGGAACACGACCGTTTTTTAGTCTTAATAATTATGATCAGCTGCAGACATACAGTGTACGACCACTTCCGCGTATAGTCGTTTCTGTTTTTCTTCGTTTTATTTCGAAGTGGGAAAAAACGACACAAAAGTTTGATTGATTTTCGTTAAGTTGTTGAAAAATTCCGGTTTCCCATATTGGAAGCTATGTGAACGGTTCGGATAAAAAAATTTTTTTGGCCATATTAAAGTGATACTTACGTCATACTACAACATCAGGGCCAACTTTGTTTTCATTCCGTGTTGTGTAAGTAATGGTTGAGTTAGAAGACCTAATTTATTAACTATGGGTAGTTTTGGTGTACACTTTTATGTCTTCCGTTGTTTTGTTTACCGCATTTGACACTTTGAAGCGTTGCAAATAGGAATCAAAAGTGCTGCAATAAGGGTTACATCTTTTATTATGTTTCTTAATTAAGAAATTTTTCAATTATTGCAATCGTATATTATTTTTTTCAATATTCTAAATGCATATTGAATTTATTTACTTATATATTATCTTATTTCCAACATTTATGTATGTCAATTTTATAGAAATTCATACCCACATTATAGCTATGATCATAGGGTGTCTAGTCGTTTATTTTTTCATAAAATAATAGGATTTCATATGTTGCCAGTTATATACATGAATATTAACTTGTAAATTATGATTTGTATATATTTACAAATTTTATACCTCGATATATTGAAAGTGCCAAAGCCGTGTAAGAATGCTATATGATTTTACCATATAAATTGGAATACCTTGATTTATATTGTAAAAAAAACTATGGTTGGTATTATTTTTATTATTATTTTGTTTATATAGAATATTATTATTATTATTTTGTTTATATAGAATATTTTTATATATTTACAATGTTTATACATAGTTGTGTACGTAATGCTATATAATATCACCGTATGAATTAGAAGACCTAAATTTATATTGTAAAAAACTACGATTGATATTTTAATTTTTATAAACATTATTTTGTTTACATGTACCCCCTTTAACACAGTTTTATAGTAAATTTTATGCAATAGCAATTTTATGATATAGCATAAAAAAATAGTATCATAGCATAAGTGCTACTGAACCAAGGGTTATGTGATTCCGATGATTCATATTGCATTTTCTAAACATTTTGTATGAATTTTTGTAGCATCTAAATACATACCAATTTTGCTGAAATTTAAATATTTCGGCATATTTAAAATTTTAGATTTTCATATATCATATGTATGTTTGTTTTTTTTTATATATATAATTTGATATTTTAAATTTTTCAGAATGAAAATATAAAATATAAAAGTAGTTACGTCAATGACAGTTCTATCTATCCGTCATTAAAATTCATAATAATTGGGTTTAGAGGCATATTCCTTTATGTATTGCCAGACATTGATAGTCACATAAAGTATTATTTTTACCTCATTGAAAGTGCCATATGGTAATGGCTATTATGTATCACGTGCTTTACACCGAGTCATTAAAAAATAAAATAAAAACGAAGTCGTAATGTTACTCGGTGATGTTACACCTGAGGTTAAATTGCTCTAAGAATTTTTTATTCATTTATTTTTATTCAAAGTGAGTTTTTATTGGCCTGGTAACAAGTGTAAATATTGCATAATAAGGCGGTGGATGGTGATGGTATCCACACTTCCTGCCAGAGGAAGAATTTATTGGAAACCTTCCCTGTGTGTCTAACGAGGCAGTTATATCTATATATATATGCAATACATGATTTGATTTCGTTTGGTTGTATTTTCATAGGTTTTTTGTTATTTGTGATTATGGCCGTCATTGATAGCCAAATCAATGATTAGAGAGATAAGCACTGGAAAATAAACGGCACAGTTAGAAACCAGAGATAAAATCAAAGGCAATTTTATCTCGTCATTGTGACGAATCGTCATGGACAGTGGAATTGGCAATGATTTAACAAAAATTGGGAGATTTTGATGTGTGTGTGTAAGTTTTCAATTAATTTGGTGTATGTAATCGTTACATATAATAATTAGAGGTCTGTCTGAATCTAGAAAAATTTTCAGAATTGATCTCATCACTTTTGTTTATTGTTTGGTTAATAATTATGGGTTTGTATGGTAAATATGCTTTTTGTGGCGATAGTTGTTTTTGAAATAACCTAAACTATCTGTCATGGTGTCTGGTTATGAATACTAGTTTTAGATGCTAGTGATTAAAAAAAAACAAAAACTGCGTTGTTTTTTTTTGATGACCTTTTTTACAACTTGTAGTGGAAATATATTTTTTTTGGCTAGTATACGTGTTTCCATCCAAATAAGTGTTTATTCGGATGGATTGGTTTTATACTCGGAATCGATGAACGGCTGGCTCTGTATAGGCTACAACAATGCAGATACATAGTCGGCAAAAGCATTTTTTTCGAGGAAAAACGGACCCTTCGTGTTGACAAAATCTCAGACTGGACGTTGATCTGTCTAAATCAATGCAACAAAATGTTCCAAATTTCAGCTCTGTAGGTTATCGGAAATTTTCCTACCGAAAAAAAAAAATAGGCTGAAAGTTGTTGAACCATTTCTCAACTTCAAAAGTGTAAGTTGAAACAAGAGGTTAAAAACGGTTTATTTTTAACTGACATAAACTAGTAAACATACGTAATTAGTTGCATTGATTAAACAACTACTACGTGCACTAAAAGTAGCGGTACCGTGTTTCATAGCGCCACAGGCATGTTGACCATGCAAACCTACAAGTTTAATACTTTTTTGTTTTTTGTTCGTAAGCTTACGATTCCTAGGTTTGAAGATACGCAATAATCTTCTATTTTTATCTATCATAATTTAGCTTTTGTGGTTTTAGGAAAAAAAGGGGGTTAATTGTCGGCGTAATTTTCACGTTGTTGTTCAACGTCATTTTGAGAAAGTTAGTTTGTTGTTGTTTTGTTTTTTTTCTTCAGATGGGTGATGCGTATGATTGGAACTAATTACATAACGTTGATTTTTTTAAACTATGCACGTCGGCTTGTAATTTATTTTCGAAAAACATATTTAGAGGTTGGATTAAGTTATATAACTCCCAACACCCTTAATGCAGTTACAGTAGGAGAAATTTTAAAGAACAACAACCAATAAAAATTTGGTTTAAAAAATAGTTCATTTTAATTTATTTATTTTTTCATCAAAGTTGAGTAGTTTGTCGATGAGAAGAAAAATGTAAAAGCGAAAGGTTCGGATATGTGTCCACTACGGAAGTTCGCTAAACCTCATTTTCCGTCGAAGGAATTTTTACGAGTAGCGTTGTTCCCTTTCAATAATAGAATGAATTGAGTTTCTAATTATCATAATCAATTGTAACGTTTCATTTATTTATTTATTTATTCATTCAATTTTTGTTTTGCGTGTTTTCCAGGCTCAATGCCAACAGTGGGATTTATGACCACGCTTAGCTTATCTGACCATGATTAAAAGGGATTTTTCATTTCACCATCATCATCATCTTGTTGTCTGAAAAATTCATCATTGTGCATTATTAGGTAAGTCTTGTGAGAATTTCGTACTTTTTTTTTTATTACATTTTAATATTTTTTTAATTTTGTTTGTTTATTTTTTTATTTTTTAAAACAAAAACTAATCGTACTTGAAATTTCGTATCACTCTTCCTCGTTGTGACCTTTTTTTTCATTTTTGGTTTCAGTCTTATAGCAAAAGTGCCTTGCCGAGAATGACAGATGCAGGCACTAGCAGTAGCTTTTTTCAACTAAATCTGACAGGTAAGACAGTAGTCGTAGTAGTACATGACTTTACTTTTTTTTTGTGTGCGCGATTCAGTAGGTCGTGACTTATGTGATGATGCATGTTAAAACATTGGTTGCGGTTCTAATAGAGCGTGTTCGTTGGCTACGTTTGACGAGTTTTAGTTTTTGTTTTTTTTTATTGGATTAAGTAAAAAAATTTTTTTTTGATTTTCATGGTTTATGTCGATGAAGTCTCCATTTACAGGAAATTCGTTCGTTATACGTTATGTGTATTTCAATTTTTGATTCAGCTTATTGCGGACACAAGGTCCAATAAAGTACATACATTTGCATTCTATGACAGCAATAGATATTGTAGCAATCTTACGTTTTTTTGAGCTTTGATGATGATATTGCGTACATTAGCAGCTTATTTGAAGCATTGAATGGTCTATACCAGCGGTTTTTAACCTGTGGTATAATAGCTTTAATTTTTCACTAATTAAGCTGTTTGTCGATTTTATTTTAACTATCAAATACATGTTTTTACAAATAGAATGTATAATCATGTCCTTGAAATGTGTGTTTGAAGATTTAACGTGTCGTGTCACCAAAATAGTAGACTTGCGTATGACACCCTGTGTTTTGTGCTATTGTTTTATTTCGCATAAAGTTTTATTACAAAGCGAACATGTAGTGGGGCTTTTGTGATAATTAAATAACCTACTGGAAAGTTTCTTATCGCCAGTATGTTTTTATAGAGTCGTTTACTTCCTTAATGTAATCAACTTTGCACTAAGTGATAATGATAAATGTTCAACGTGTGTTTTTGTTGTAATATGTAGCCAAGTTCTCTTTTAATTCGCAGTAACAGTTTGTTGATGTTTAAACTTTTATTTTTATTGATAGTCCTTGACCATTTTTATCACTCGTTTTTTATTATTATTCTTTAAGTATTGAATTTCTAAGTTCATTCATTCATTTATTTATTTTTATCTACATTTATTTTATTTTATGTTAAATATTGAATGACTTCATATTACTTTTGTACTTTTTTTGCAACTGAAACTTAACAATCCACGATGTTGTGATATTTTTCTTATACGTAGTTCAAATTTATAATAATATTCTTATGATCAGTTTGGTATTTTTATAATTGAAGCGCCTGGTGTGAAAGGGTGTTAACTGCTAAGTATCTTTACACAATTTTGAGGAAAACGCATTTTAAAGTGTCTGTGGGCTACTTCACACTTTTTTTTTTGCACGTATTGTTGTTTTGCTCAAAATGGTGCGTTTGGAAGGTGGGATTTTACCTAACACATCGGAAAATGCTTAACACTTTTTTTTACCTTATTGGTTCACATGTTTATAATTTGTTTTTTTTAATGTATTTTATTATTATTATTATAATTTAGTTGAGTCAGCTCGTTTGAATCATGGGGGAGGATTTTTCAAACCCGATCCATACGTAGAAATCAGCGTCGATGGCTTGACGCCCAAGAAAACCGAGTACATAAAAAACAAGAGTTCTCCCAAGTGGAATGACAGGTTCACAGTGTAAGTGACAAATAATTTTTTGTATGATTTTTAAAATTTACATAAAATCTCGATTTTATTTTTGAACATGTTAAAATTTCACAACTTGTGTGTTAAACAGTCACCAAACACTATCCCATTCTCATGGGAGCAACATTTGATGGTTGTCGTTAACTTACCTAAACTAGTGGGTGTTAAAAAAAAAACCCACTAAATTCATCGTTAATTTTAAATTTTAAATATTTTAGTTTGTTGGTTATAATTAATCTAAATGTGGCGTTCTCATATACCGTTGGCGGCTGTTTCACCATGAAGATCTTAACAACTTTGTCTTTTTGGCATTTTTTGTAGGCTTGTCACACCTTACTCCAAGCTCCACTTTAAGATATTTGATCACAGTGCTTTAAAAAAAGATGTGCTGATAGGACAGGATGTTTTAGATTTGCACAGCATCCTCTCCAAACATAATGGAACGTGTAAGTAATCTTGCAGTGTTGGTGCTATGGAATTTTTCTGATGATTTTATTTATTTATTTTGTATTTTTGTTTTTATTTTTTAAGAAATTATACTTATTTTGTTTTGTTTTGTTTTGTATTTTTTTCAGTGGAAAATTTAGCTTTGTTTCTGGAATTGTCTGGTGATGGTAAGAGCAATTCGCGTACGTCGGCGGGAGAATTGCTCATTTACTTGGATGGCATGAAGATCGAGATGGCGGCCTTTCCACCAAGGTCGCCGGCAGAGAATACAGAGGAATTAAACAGTATGTACATTTTGTTGTTTGTTTGTTTTTTTTTTGCACACTTTATATTGGTTTCACTGGTGAGTGACCATGTCAAGACTTCTGAGATGCAAGTTGAAACATAGGTCGACGCCTGGTGACAAAAAAATCAACTTCAAAAATGCGTATTTATATTTGTTGAGTGAGAGGACGACCTCTGGTGACAATATATAAAGTTGTTTTTTTTTTGAAAATCTTATTTGTTTTTGAACTGTTTATTGTATCGTATTTTTGCGAATGTAAGAATGCTGAATGTTGAATGCAAAATTGTTGCAGGACCGCGAACAAGGCCGCTGGGTTCAAGCACCAGTTTTATTTCAATTTCCAACAATTCCAACGGACAGCCGAATGGTACCCTACTCCACGATGCCAACTCGTCGACCAGTAACAACGTTGGAAGCTTAAATAACCAGCCGAGCGTGAGACCTCGCGTGCGATCGCTTGCCAATGGAGGGCTGAACAAAAACGAGCAGACCAACTCGGACAGCGGTGGACCGCAAGGGGAGCCGAACCACAATCGAATGGAACGCCGAGCTCTGCCGCCCATTGGCAATCTATCGTTGAACGTTGGACCTACTTCCAGTTAGTGTTCTGCTTTTTTGCTTCTTCTGCGTTTCGAATCGTTTTAAATTGCAAATTTGTGACTCGTCGTTTAAAAAATTTTTTCGAACCAGCTGTGACGCCGATCACTCCAAACTGCATGATCGGCCCTGTGAGCAGCTCGTTACAGCCGTCGAGCAGCAGCAACACGGCAACCGTCACCGTCAGCAACGGGCCCGTCTCATCCTCGCTGACGAGGACTGTCAACAGCCAAGACGCGCTGGCTAACATGACAGCTAGCGGAGGCGGCGGCAGCGCAACGGTGCCGCCATGGACGCCCGATCAAAACGCGGGGAACACGCCCAACGGAGGAACGGCGGCGCCCAATTCTGCGCCTGGCGACGAAGAGGCTTTGCCTCCCGGGTAATGTAGAAGCCATATTGTGTCGAACGTGTAAGCCGTGGGGTATATAATTATATTGTGCGGTTAAAATTTGTTTTAGTTGGGAAATGCGGCACGATCCATTTGGTCGTCGCTATTATGTAGATCATAACACAAGAAGTACTACTTGGGAAAGACCTCAACCTCTCCCTCCTGGGTATGGTCACTTTATTTTTCTGTTTGTATAGCAATTGACTATATATTTTAACCCATGTCTGTGTATATCTGTCTGTCTGTGGAATACTTTTGGAAGGAAAAGCTGGTTTTGATAATTGATTTTCATTCCAGTTGGGAACTGCGAAGGGATCCACGTGGACGAGTGTATTACGTCGATCACAACACCCGAACCACAACATGGCAAAGACCCAACTTGGAAACCATGAGAAACTATCAGCAGTGGCAGTCGGATCGTACACATGCAATGCAACAATGTCAGCAAAGATTTTTATATCAGGTGGTAAGAGGCTGAAATAACTTTTCAGTGTTTATGGTCATTTTTCATCTTTAATTATCATTTTAAATATTTGTGATGATCATGGTTACTAATCGATGTGATTTGTTTATTGACAGAATCCATCTCAGGTTGAAGAAGACGATCCGTTCGGTCCTTTGCCGGAAGGCTGGGGTAGGCATTTTGTATAATAGCACTTGCATAGATTTGTGTTTATTATTATTATTATTATTATTATTATTATTATTATTATTATTATTTTATATATTAAGTGTGATAAATATTCTATGATTTAAATTGCACAGAAAAACGGACCGAACCAAATGGTCGTGTTTACTTCGTCAACCACAAAAACAGAACCACCCAATGGGAAGATCCACGAACGCAAGGGTACGTTTTATTTTATTTGGCGTTCATTCATATAGCAGACAAATTAAAACACTCAGGCATGTCGTCACGTTGGTGACGCATGTGGACACTTTTGCGACACATGTCAAACGCTTGTGACATACGTCAACACTTTTTCTGACACACACACGCTCAACACGTTTTTCCAACACACGTCGACACCTTTGTGACACATGTCAACAATTTTTTGACACCCTTATTTTATTTATTTTTTTAAAACATAGGATTATTCAAGAAGATCCGTTACCTGCGGGATGGGAAATGCGAATAAGCGATGAGGGAATTAGATATTTTGTGGATCATAACACAAAAACAACTACATTCCAGGATCCTCGTCCTGGTTACGCTAAAGGGTAGGGTATCATATTTATATCGAAGCGAGCGTTGGCGAATTTTTTGTGCAGGCTTCCGGTGTTGATTGGAGGTTTAAAAATTTTTCAGGCCTAAAGGATCGTACGGTGTGCCAATAGCGTACGAGAGAAGTTTTCGTTGGAAGTTGGGACAGTTTAGGTATCTTTGTCATGTAAGTGAATCGTTCTGAGTTTCTTTTGAGTTCGTTTATCGATGCAAGTTTTCATAGTTTTGAATATTTTTTTTTTTGTCATGTACTTTTATTTTTAGTCCAATGCCCTTCCTAGTCATATTAAAATTAGTGTGTCACGACAAACGTTGTTTGAAGATTCTTTTAGCCAGGTAAGATGAGTTGAATTCTTTGCATTGAGCCGTGTTGGCTATTTGTACTTAATGTCCTCTTCGTCGTACTACACAGATAATGCGTCTTCAATCCTATGAACTGCGAAGACGGTTGTATATAATTTTTAGAGGTGAAGAGGGACTGGATTATGGAGGTGTTGCAAGGTATGGGTTATTTTTTTTTAAAGGCTACTTGTTGTCAATTCGAAATATTGGATGTCTAAAAGGGATATTTAAAAATAGTGTTGGATATCTAAAAATGTTGTCAAATGTGTAAATAGTGTTTGTTTTTATTTATTTATTTATTTACAAGGGAGTGGTTCTTCTTGCTGTCTCATGAAGTGCTCAATCCTATGTACTGTTTATTTGAGTATGCGAACAAAAACAACTACAGTTTGCAAATCAATCCTGCCTCATCGGTGAATCCGGATCATTTACTGTATTTTCGCTTCATAGGTAGATTCATAGCTATGGTGAGTCGACGTGTTTATTATTATATATTACGGCAGAATCCGGTTATGATGATCACTTTGCGACTGGCTCTTTTTTGATAACAATAACGGGCTGATAACATCAAACAATGAATAAAAAGACACTAAACAGTGTTTTGTGGGATCGACTGATTGATAACATTAGTCGTGATTATAGTAACCAGATTCCACTGTACACACTTTTGTCAGTTACATTTGTTGATATTGCACACGCGAGGACATCTAGTGACAAATTAACCGATTTCAAAATACATATTTATATTAGTTTCATTTGTGAGTTGTGTTGGGAAGTAGGGCGACATTTGGTGGCGTGTTCTTGAAAAATAATTTTTCAATGAACTTAAGTGGGTTTGTTTTTGTTTCAAGTAGTATTACTTATGGTTTGTCTTTTAATAAGCTTTTTAAATTCAAAAATTTTTGTTAAAAATTGCAGACAATGAACAATTATTTTATTTAATTTGTTGTGTGCTGATCGTTAATTCGCCTTTTAACGAAACTAATTTTGTTGTATTTTCATTTCATCGTAGGCTTTGTACCATGGGAAATTCATCTACAGTGGATTCACGCTTCCATTTTACAAACGAATGCTAAACAAAAAATTAATTATGAAAGACATCGAGTCGATAGATCCAGAATTTTACAATTCTCTAGTGTGGATCAAGTAGGTGTTTGTTTTTTGTTTTTTCAATTTTGATTGGCTGAACAGTTTTGTCTAGCGGACCATGAAATGTATTTTTTGTGTTATACACAGGGAGAACAACATTGAAGAATGTGGATTGGAACTGTTCTTCAGCGTCGATTTTGAAGTTTTGGGCGAGATCACCTCCCACGAACTCAAGCCGGGCGGTGGTGAAATTCAAGTCATGGAAGAGAACAAAGAAGAGTACATCAGGTATTAATTAGTTTTCTTTTTATCATTCAAAGTTTCAGACATAAATTTGATGCTATTTTCATATGAAAGAAATTTTAATCTTTACGTTGACGTTTGTTTGTGACAGATTGATGACGGAGTGGCGCTTTTCAAGAGGTGTAGAAGAGCAAACAAAGGCTTTTCTCGATGGCTTCAATGAAGTTGTGCCACTTGAATGGTTGCAGTATTTTGATGAACGAGAATTGGAGGTGGGTTGTTTGTTTTTACACTGAATAGTTAGATAACGAGTTTGTTTTTAAATGTTTTGTTATTTTTGTCAATTGTCAGCTTATGCTATGTGGGATGCAAGAAATTGACGTCAACGATTGGCAAAGGAACACGATTTACCGACATTACACCAGGACAAGCAAACAAATTCAGTGGTTCTGGCAGGTAAGAGTTATTTCAATAAGTTGTAAATTTTTTGTTTAATTTGATGAGCAAATGGTATAGTTTGTTTGTTTGTTTGTCCTGTTTTTGTTTTTTTTTGCAGTTTGTGAAAGAAATGGACAACGAAAAGAGGGCAAGATTATTACAGTTTGTCACCGGTACGTGCCGTGTTCCTGTTGGAGGCTTTGCTGAATTGATGGGCAAGTAGTTTTCTCATTTAACATTATTTTATAGTGAACAACTAGATGCAATTATTTCAGTTTTAAACATGAGAGTTTAAGCACCACATAGTAAACATGCTTGTGGTGCTAAAATGTTATTTATTTATTTATTTATTATTATTTTTTCATTTTAATGTTTTTGTTAATTATCATTTATTTTAATTTTTATTTTGGTAAATTTCATTTATTTTAATTTTTTTTTGGTAAATTTCATGTATTTTAATTTTTTTTTTGGTAAATTTGATTTTTTTTTAAATAATTGTTTTGGTTAAAATTTAATTTTATTTTAAATTTTTTGATTTTAAAACAGTTTGTTGAATTTTGGGTAATTTTTATTTATTTTAATTTTTTGGGAAAATTAATTTATTTTTTTAATTTTATTTTAATATTTTATTTTTGGTTAAATTTCATTTTATTTTAAATTTTTTGATTTTTAAAACAGGTTGCTAATTATTTTTTTTCAAATTTTGTTTTATTTTGTATTTTTTTTTTTGGTTAAGTTTTATTTTAAATTTGTTAATTTAAAAACAATGGGCTAAATTTAAAATTCTCTTACCTTCCCTGACAGGTAGAAATGTTGATACAAGGTTAACATTTCTTCTCTTCAAAGAGGATTTTTCTAAGCACACGTGTTTAATTTATTATTATTATTATTTTATTTTTAAATTATTTGTTTTAAGTTTACCAAACCACCTCTTAAAGTGAAATTTTATTTGTTTATAAGATTTTTTTTTGTTGAATTATATTGGATTCAGTCTTTTTGAGTTGAACGAACGTCACTTTTTTTTTACAGGAAGCAATGGACCTCAGAGATTCTGCATCGAGAAGGTGGGCAAAGAAACGTGGCTACCCCGCAGCCACACCTGTTTCAATCGCCTTGATCTGCCTCCTTACAAAAGTTACGATCAGCTCATCGAGAAGCTGATGTATGCCATCGAAGAGACCGAAGGATTTGCTCAGGAATAGAGTAGTTTATCCTTTGAAACAAAAGAATCCCAAGTTCGTTTGTTTCGTTTCGTTTTTTTTGTTTTTTTGTTTTTTGTTTTTTGCGAGTTTTTGGGTTGGACGTTTGGATGAAGTTTTCCTTCGCGCTGCTTCGTGCTTGCAAAAAACGACCTTCGCACCGAGGAAAGTTACGAAGTGTGGCAACAACTTTGTAAGTTTTTCTCTCTCTCTTCTCTTTCTCTCTCTTCAGTCTCCTCTTTTTGAATCTTAACGGCCAACAGCGTAGACGACGACGATTTCTTCAAACAATGAGCACGGAACTCTATTATGAAGTGTTAAAACAAGATATGTGCGCGCCTCGTCGACGAGATTAAGAGAAAGTGCGAGAAGAAAAAAAAAAGTGATTCCCATTGTAAATAAAAAAGACTAGAACGCAGTCGGCCACGTGTATTATAGTGTGGGATGTAGCTGCTAAAAAAAAATAATAATAATAACACCAATTTTTTCACTTGCGAGGAAGAATTTTAGTAATACAAAATCGAAGAAGAAAACGACAAAAAAACAAAAACATAAACCTGAAATTTTATTTATTGGTCTTCACCAACAGAGTGTATGGTTAATAACTTTTTTGTTTTTGCACGTGTATATTGCGGAAAATGAAGAATGTGCTATGTTTTGTTTTGTTTTGGTCCTAAACTTCGGAACTAATTTGTTTAGGATGAAATCTACCATGTACGTATAAAGGATTAATAATAATGATAATGATAATAACAACAACTATATTTTTTCTTTTACATTCAAATGTATTTTTGTGACTGGTTTTTAAACTCTTGTTATAATAACTTCAAGCATTTTTTTTGCAACGATATATATATATATAAATATATATGTATATCTCATTACCTATACATACCTTGATGAAAAATACTGTCGTAATTTTGTTGTGCATCGGCTTTATTCTGGAAGAATTAGTTTAGAAGTCTATTATTGCTCCATCTCTAGGATATTATACAAAAATTATTTTTGTTTTTGTCATTTATTTTTTTTTTGGGGTACATTTTTGTTTTTGTTATTGTTTTATTAAATCATTGGAATGTGCAAAAGAATTTGTTATACTTGTGTCTTGAGCAGCCACCACAGCTATGGAAGCGACGTTAGTGGCCGTGGGGTTAACTAACTATTGTTAACCTAAACTGGTGGGTATAGATACCTGTTTATGTCAATTAAAAAACAATTTATGCATCAATTATATCAATAATACTTTTTTTTTAAGTGATCTGAGCTTAATGTCTATACCCGTAGACAGGTGGCACCTTCATACCACCACCAGCATCTGCTTAACACACAAGTTAACAAATTTTTCATACTCTGTTGCAAGTTAATAAATCGGCATTGAATCAGTTATGGGCCAACAACCAATCAGGGAGCGAGATTTTCTTAAAATTTTATTTTTGCGCGTCTTAAGTTAGCTTGGAAACTGGACTACATTCGACTAGAGACAGGATACAAAGTGTAAATCGGTCTCCTAACTGATCTAATGCGGATTTTTAAATTTTGAATAGAGTATAGTTAAAATCACGTTGTATAAAAATTGTAAAATAATAATATAGTTACGTTTGGTTTTTTTTTATAATTAATTTGTAGGAATATGGTATTTTGCAAAATTAATTTTATTAGTTTAAAAACATTTTGTATCAGTGTTGATGTAGAAAATCCAATTTTGTTTTGTTTATTCGTTTTTGATTTTAGAAATGTTGATTATTTTGGAGGTTTTTCAAATGCCGATTTGGAAATTCTGATTTATTTTGTTGTTTGTTTTTGCTTTGTTGATTCGTATATCTTTTTATTTTTATTTGTTTGTTTTTTTTTTATTTTTGAGACTTGATTCTTCATTGCAAACCCTGTGTGATGAGTGCGATTGTGCATTTTGTGATAGGCCCACCCTTGACGATTGGAGTACGATTATGTTAATATTTTGTATTTTTTTTTTCCCGGGGGAAATTATGCACTAGACGGATGCATTATTTTGTATAGTGAGCAAAATCGACGATTTGCTGTGCAAATTTTTTACATATATATATATATATATCTATCATCTTGAGATTATATTTTTATTTTTATGTTTCAGCTGATTTCTCATATTTGATATTTTTTGTTTCGTTTTTTGTTTTCAATTGACGATGAAAAATGTATGGTAGCAATAATGTAGTTTTAGGTGTGAAACTCTTAGGAACTACAAGAAACTAATTATTCTTCCAGTGTTGTACGATTTTTCCCAACCACCCCTCCCCCTCCCCCCTCACACACACAAACACACAAACCCTCCCCCAATATCAAAATAAAACCAAAGGTAGTGCAAACCAGTATGTAGAGACCAAAAAAATGAAAAATTGTTTTGAAATAATGAAATTGTACAGTATGATACTCTCCTTTTTTTTTTAACACTTGTAATATATGACATTTTTGTTTTTTTGTTTTTGTTTTCTCTTCTTGGACTGTAATTGGTTATGTTGCAGACTGAATCTTGGGGGATTTTCCACATAGTTAAAATGATTATAGTGTCGAAGTAAAAATCGTCTGAATGGATAACCAATTGCTAATCTTTTGTATATCGTGAATATGAGTGTATGTTGGAACAAAAAACAAAATCCGATGTGTCCAAGTATTTGGTATTTATCTCACCCCGTATTATTATTTTTGTTTTTCGTCTTTGTTGAAGAAAACGACGCCGCAAAAGAAAAACGTTTTGCTCGTTTAATTCATGAAGCTAAGTTTATTTAAAAAAATCATCAAAATGAATAATTTTTATTATTATTATTATTATCATTTTGATTTCTCATCGATCGGAAGAGACTTGGATGATGTTTTGTTTTGTTTTTATTTGTTTTGTCATCTATTTTGAAAGGGCATGCTTGTATTATAAATTGGTCTTCAATGTCTTGGAACGTTATGAAAGCTTTGAGCCTTTGTAATTTACGATGTTTATATACAACAAAAAAACTGTACATACTAGTTTGTAGCAAAGAGATGAATATAAATTTTGTGATCTTGTAAAATAAACATTTTGGGAGATATACGTTCTTTCGGGGACATGGTGAATGTGAAGATGCAAAATTCTGAACGCGGTACTTGGTACTTTTTTCAGCGTTTATATAGGAATCAAATATTTCGGATTTTTTAAACTCCATTTGGTATGTATATATGTTGTTCTAGTTCTATATATGGTATGTGTATGTTACAGTAAAAACACGGAACTTGCCAGTCAAAATCCTATCGACGAAGGTTAGGTTTGTAAAATTTTGCCCAACGCTATAATTGAATGGTCTAAAAACGGTCGGTGAAATTTCATTTTGACTAGTCAAAATCTGGTTTTAACTGGATTTGGGTTCTTACTGTATCCTGTATATGTTATTTAGTTTTTTTGTACATTATACAAATTTGAGGAAAAAAATATTTTATATCATTTTTTGTAGATGAGACGGTATAATACCATAGATCAGGAGTTCCCAAACTTTCATGGACAGGAACTCATCTTTATAAAGTAGCAAACATTGGGATTCACCTAGCTTACCTTTTTAAAATTAGGAGGGGCTAAAATGGCTATTTATTACTACAACTAAGTAAATTAAGGAAGTACAATTTCAGATTGTAGTTTTTCACTTGAATTTTCTGTGACGCCAGAAATCGACTCGTAACCCACACTTTGGAATACTCTATAGATATTAAGGTACTTTCCGATTATAGTGGGGCCCAGTATTTTGTTGCTATTTGTTTGTATTTAGTTATTGCTTTATTTTGCAGGTTAGGTTAAAGAAACGTATTAAATGTATGATTTTGTTTTGTTTTCCTAACCTAACCTGCAAAATAAACCCATAACTTTTTTTTTTAATCATATTATATTTGTCACTTAATGAGGTTTTATTTAAAGTATTACATAGAGTACAACTACAAAATTAATGAAAGTTTTTTATGTTTTCTGTAAACTTGCACTTTTTGCTAATCTAGTCAAGCACCTCTGTGCAAAGAATGACTGGGTTAGCAAAGTCTATTGTATATATATATGATATAATTTTTGAAATGGCTTAGAAAAATATCATAGAATTCGTACACGTAAGTTGAGTTATGTTTTATATAAAAGAAAACCGCGTAAAAACAAATCCCTTGAAAGTTAGTTTATAAAATGGGGTCACTTGTACTTTTAAACAGTTAACTTTTTTTTCTAAAGTCACAAAATCTTAAGATGCACAAAATATTTTAGTTGAAATTTATTTTTTATTTTTGTGTATATGTTTGTTGTTTAACTTCTATATTACAGTTTTAGAAATTAATAATTTATTTAATTTATTTATTTATTTATTTATTTTTATGTCAAAGTAGTGAAAGTTTGTTTGGACTTCCCTGTAGTGCTTATCGGTGATTGGTTCAAGACATTTAGCTCGGTGAATCGGCTTAAGAATATTTACGACAAGTAAGTGCCTCAATTCTCGTATCATTATTTCGTCATTTCATTAACTTTTAACACACAGTAACTTTATCGGAAGACTTTTTAGTTTTGTGTTCAAAGTATTACGATATCGACTTGCCATGTCAGTTTGTCGTTTTGTTTTTCACTTAAAAAAAAAGTTTTGTCAACTTTTTTTTCTTATTAAGACTGTATCCTTGCGCCAGAGATAAAAACAACAACGAGAAGAAAGTTGTTCTTCACTTTCCTTTCGTGGAGTTTCGAAGGAGGAGTGGCAACGAAATAATAATATTTTGGCAATGATTACTGCGTAGGAGCAGCAGGTGGTTGGTATAGTAATGATGTTACAACAGTGAAGAAAAAAATAACTACAACTACTTTTAAATATATATAAATATATCTACTATACATATATAAAACCAAAAAAAAACAACAGAAGATATATAATGGATCTCTACGACGAAGAGTTGGAGAAAGACGCGTCTCGATTTTTCGAAGATTTGAATTTGTTCGAAGTGATGGCCAAAGAACGGATGCACGCGCCGAAAAAATCGGAAACGTCCGCCAGCGAGGATTTCGTGAAGAAAAGAGACCTCTACTTGAGTACTTTGAATCCCCAGCATTTACCCTACGGCAATTTGAATCTCAGCGGTGAGTATGGTAAAATTCTATCCAAAGCCAAACCACCACCTCCACCTCCACCCTGCAATTCAACCGAACCGCCAAATAGCCTGTCAAGCAAGAATGGGGGTAGTCAAGCTGGTGCTGCTACTGCCACCACCACCAACCGATCAATAGAAAGTTTCATGTGCGCCAATCCCCCTCCAACTGCTGCTGACATCCAAGATGCTAGTAGTGGGAGAAGCATCGATCGATGCTTTTCTAGGCAGCAGCAGCATCACCCAACACAGGCTTTAAGCCTAACAACAGCCGAACCCATTCACACCGGTGCGTCGTCGGAAACCTATCTGTTGTCGGCGGACGAGGCTCATCAGAGATTGGAGAACCACAGGTTGAACCATTCCAGCGCCTTGAAAGCGTCGCCGCAGTTCCATTCGGCTTCGGGAAGACCGTCGTTCTACGTCGTCAACTCGACGCTGAGCTCCAAACCCCAGTTTCCGAGATCGTTCGACTCTGCTCATTCTAGCCCGCGGTCCAGTCTGAGCGGTTCGAGCAAGGATTCGCAACATTCCAGCCCGAGGACGAGCGTCACGAGCTCGCTGAGCGATTCCAACTACAAGGTGGTGAACGGCCCGTTTCTGTCGACCGTCTTCGATCCGAGGTCTCAGACCCAGACGTCGTCGACGTACGGGTATTCGTCGTTGATGGACAATCGTTACAACAGTCCCCGGTCGAGCATCAGTTCGCAAGATTCGAAACATTCCAGTCCGCGCAACAGCATGGCCAATTCCAACCTAGGACCCATCTACAGCAACACGAGCGGTATGTACGATTCGCAGTCGCATTATGCCATCGTTTCGTCGGTGCCGGCTTCGACAACCTACTCACAAGACTCGAACTGCTATGGTTCGGTGTCGCACGCCAGTTCGACGTACGTCCCCATGAGCAGTCATTACGAGTTGAAGAAGTCGTTGGCATCTTATCCCGGTGATTACAAACAATATTCCAGCTTGGCCAACGAGCAGATGAGTTACAATAACTCGCACGCTAATTTCCAAGTGGCCAATTCGGGTTCGTTGCCGCTGAAACATGTGTCGTCGCACATCACGGACAGAAACGACGTGAACAGATTCACTCCCATCACCACGTCGTCGTCCAGTTATTACAAGCAGGAAATGCCGCCGCCTCCGCCTTACCCAGGATCGAGAAGTTCGGGGTCTCCGTCTCCTACCAGGACTATGGGCGAAAACGCAAACGTGTCGAACAATTCGCATTCCAATAGCCCGGTGCTTGCACATTCGTATCGAAATCCCGGGCTGCAGAGCAAGACTTTGTTACCGTATAGCATCACGCCGCCTCGTCCTCATGGTCCCAGTGAAGCCGAAAAGAAAATCGAGGCACTCACTCGCCAGCTCGAAGAAGAAATGGAAAAGCAACCCGACGGAGAATACTATGGTGAGAAAATATTTTTATTTTCCAACTTGTTTAACCATTTTTATTTTCTTGCCGAATTTCAGTCGTAAACTGAAATTTGTGCGAAATGTATTTCTGCGTACGTCAAATTTTTTTCGGTACCAATCGCATATTTCTGATTCAGTGTACATGTGAACATGAAATTTACATCCTTTTTAACTATTCACATTCACTGATACTCATTTTTGTGGATTATTGAGTTCTAAAAGTTTGAGTCGCCTGGGTATATAAATTCTATATAGTTCATATGTTTATTTGGTTTTTTGTATTCAAGTGTATTTTATTGACTGTATTCACCCTGTAGCCTTTAGTGTACGTTGAAGGAATGGAAAAGCTACTACAGTGAAGCTTGGGTTTGAATCGTTTACAATTTGAAATTTGTCTTGTTTTGCCGAGTAGATAGTGACTTTAGGTACACCCTGTACATTTTAGTAAAAAGTGACTCCAGGAACCTTATATTATTAAAAAAAAACAAATGTGTCAAAGGCCTAAATATATACAACTACTGTACTGGACTCATTTTTGTGGGTTTTGAGTTTCTTAAATTTTAAGTCACCCAGGTATGTAATAGATTGAATAGAATATATAGTATTTATTTTATTATTGTACATAAGTGTGTTATATTTACTGTATTCACCCTGTATAGGAGCGTAGTGTATTTTGAAGGAATGGAAAAGCCAAAAAAAATTTCATTGTTTTTTAATGAAGCTTGGAAACGTTTAATTTGAAATTTGCTTTTATTAGCCAAGTAGATAGTGACTTTTAATGACACTCTGTATATTTAGTAGAAAGTAACTTTATGAATCTTATATTAATTACTTTAAATCATAAACCAATTTGTTAAGTAGATCTATGTGTTGAAGTGGCCTTTAAGTTCCTAAAGAAAGTGTCGAATGTCGAATCTATGTGAAATCTGTCTCGCTTTGCTGTGTACATAGTGACTTTAGGAACACCCTGTATGGTGTGAATCGTTTGCTTGTAAACTTTGTACTAATCAAATTTGAAGATCAAAGTATTAGTGTTACTTAACATAAAACGTAATACTAGACAACGAATAAATTGGTAATTGGAAGCTTAAAAATAAATATTAGTCATTTTTGAGATATCTCGAAATAAAAATATCTCAAAATTATGTAAAAAAACATTCTTGATTAGTGAGGTGAAATTAAACAAGTCTAGCACTTCTTTTCAGCATAAATATGAAAGAATATTTTTTGTTTCAATAATATTTTTATTTTTTAAAAAAAAAGGTAGAAATCGTACAAATATAGTCTTCAAGTATTGGTTAGTATTTCGCTTTCACTAAAGAAGTATCGAGTGAATAGTAAATCAACTACCAGGAAAAACCTGCCAACATTTTTACATTTGCCTAAAAAAAAAAATAGCGACAAGTGAAAATTGGGAGCCAAATTTTCATTCCTCGTTGTGAATCGGTAAAGATTTACGTATTTATCAGTTCCGTACATTTAACGGATATTAATCACGGCGTTTGTTTTTGTGTTGTTTGATTGATGCACCGCTCGTTCATGTTGCATCCGCCTCGCATGGTATTCGCCAGGACGCGGATTAGCTTACTCCAGTCTGGAACAACTGTGTGAAGAAAAAAAAACAAAACTTTCTGCTGTTTTCGAGGAACTTCATTAACGTGTGTCTTTTATTTTTATTTTTATTTTTTTTGATGCAGAGATTTTCAAATTTGGATGAATGACAGCGTTGATGTGTAAGTACCTGTACTTACATTTCTGAGAGTTAATTGCACTCGGTTAACACTCTGGGTAAACACGTTCTTTGTTATATGCTGTGGACTGTGAGAGAAATGGTAGTTGGGTTCCCCTTTTTTTTTCTCCACCAATACAGCAGTAAATTTTATTTTTAGTATCTGCTCACTGGCGTGTGTGTTTCAAGAGAACTCACTAAAAGGACTTTTTATGCGGCTATAGTTATTGTGTACATGATGAAAAATATCAAAGGTATATATAAAAGTTTTATTTTTTAATTTTTGTTTTTTTTTGTATAGTGTTGTACATGATTATTGGGGTGCTTATTAGGTGAAGTTGAAGGGGGGGGGTTCTAAATGTCTATTGGAACAAAGCTCTTCTTGTGCGATTTTTTTTTGTTTGTTTGCGTTTCGGAGATTTCGGATTGTGTGGTTAACAGAATTATCTGTTATGGGTGTAGATTGTGGAAATATGATATTACCGTAGATAATGATAAGAGATCATGATAAACGAACGAATATATAGCGTGGATAAAGCATGTCAAAATCATGTTGATCCCCTGGTCATGTGAGCATTTTTATAACTTAATATTAAAAAATGTA
This sequence comes from Cryptops parisi, assembly GCA_034695005.1. Taxonomy (NCBI): domain Eukaryota; kingdom Metazoa; phylum Arthropoda; class Chilopoda; order Scolopendromorpha; family Cryptopidae; genus Cryptops; species Cryptops parisi. Next base: position 26,711 of record JAQIWH010000202.1, read on the forward strand.
TAATTTTAAAATATCTTTTAACTACCAATTTGTTTAAGGGTGTGTAATACTGTATCAAGGCCTTTGGAAACATGCAATTTTTGGTTTTGCCATTGTAACAATTTGTGGACAACTGTGACATCAGGTTGTTGCCAACCTTTGATTGTCTTTGATTGACCAGTTTTCATTGGTCGCAATTGTCCACAAATTGCTCACATTGCCACACCGAAAATTGCATTTGTCAGACTAACGATTTGTATTTATTATAGTATAAGTAACCTGTTTACATTGGTCATGGTTGTCCACAAAATTGCCAAATCAAAAATTGCATTTGTCAGACTAGTAGGTAACCTGTGCTGTAGCATGTGGTTGTAATTTGTAACTTGTAAATGGGTCTAATGTAAGCTGTTTTGGGATCTTATTTTATAGCCTACTGTTTGCACTCACATTGTTATTGTTATTGTTTCCCTTGAGCATGTTTTTTACCTGTTGTCATGGAAACATTTTTCCTTGGACAGGGAGCAACTTTTATTTAGTTTAATTATTTTAGTTTGGATGTTTACTTTAGGGGGTTGCGTATGTAGCCCAGTTTGACATGCCTGACATGTATCATTTCTGTTCGGTGTTACATGATAGTAGTTTTTTTCTTTTAGGTGGCTACATTTGATGAATTTCAATTTTAAGCATCTCAAATAGGTGATTCAAATGCAAACACATGACATTGTAAGTCGAACTGTAGCTCCAGGGACTTGAGAAAAAAAAAGCAGTTCATTAACTAATATCACATTGCGTGATACATAGCAACATCATCACGCGAGTCATCATCAAGTTTCAAATGGTTACAATGAACAAATTTTTATGTTGTTGTTGTCATGTTTTAAGTTTCGGAATAATCATGTTTATTTATATGCTGGGCTGACACCAAAAAAATATTTCCTCAATTTCCAGACTAAATATAATAGCAATTAAAAATGTTATTGTTTTCTTTTTAAATTTTTTATACAGAATGTCATGCAATGCTATGTGTAAAGGAAAAAATGTTTGTATGGAAAAAAAAATAGTTTCACACATTTTTGCAGACATAAACAGCAGCTGGTACTATAAGGGGGAGAATTGAACCATCTGCTATTCAGGCATTCTATGCATTTTTGTTGTTACCTTGCTTCTCTGAAAAGGGGGTCACCGAGTGTAAAATGGCCACTGGTGTAAAATGAGATTGTATGTAAATAGTGTGGACATAACACAAATGCCTGGGTGGTGATGACAGAAGGATTTTTGAAATAATTCGATTAGAAGCTACGCTTCATGCTATCCGAACGTATTAAATGGCTTGGTTCGGTATATAATGCTTTCGAACTTGGAGACCCCAAAGTGCCAGTGGACAGCACAGTGATGCTATTGCTTTTGAAACTGATTATTGTGATCACTTTGGGGGCAAGTGCTGTTTGATAACAATAACCAGCCGATTAACATTAAACAATGTAAATGAAACAGTGTCTTGGGATCTACTAATGATGATGACAGTAGCCGATTGATAACATTATCTGTGATTTATGACAACTGGATTCCACTGTACTTCATAAATTGAGAACTTGAGACTGTGCATTGATTTGCCGATTTGCAATTTTTGTTCTCCATTCTCCACAGAACAGTGGATATCACTGTCTGTTTGTTCATTGTTTGCATACTGGTAACGTCGCATTTAGTCATGATTACTTCATATTTAGTCATCATTAGTGTATCAAAAGTGTGAAGAGAAAGCATAGATGCACGAAAATCGAGTGTAGAAAAGGACACTCGACTATGGTTGAGCCTCAACAAGAGTGGTGCATTCTTCGGGTTATTAAGTGTTGGAAAATATGTGTTCACTGTAATCAAAAATCTCGCTGAAGCTTGAAGAATTGCAAGGTCGCCTTTGACCAAGGTGCAAGAGGTTTTTCATTGTCATTCGAACCGAGATTGCAAAATGATGTAATTAAAAGCCCAGGCCAGGTCGTGCATAATAAAAATTAATATTTTTCCTGTAGTAGCTGGATCATCATGCTCAAAACCCAAATTATTTTTTTTTTTTTTCACATTGACCGTTTGGTGTGTGAATTACATTCATAGTATTGTTCTTAGCCAACTGTATTCAACTCTACAGTTTAACTCAACATCTGTACCCTGCAACTCTATTGAAAAGTTAACCTCGGATGAAATCTAAACTCATCCAATTAACTGTTTGTCTTCAGTGTGACCTCTCTTTAGTATTTTTCACTTTTGATAATCTGCTGTTTGGTCACCACATATGGAATGCTGTCACTCTGCTGATTTGTTTTAGTGGTGTGATAAAAAAGCTTTTCGAATCGGATTGGTATGGTAACTTGAACTGGCATTGGAGATGTTTATTGATGATTATTTTCCTTGGATGACTGCAAGTTCGATTGGTGGGGTTGTGTGTTGAAATAATTCGTTTTTTGTTTTGTTATTTTAGTTTGTTTTAAGACCTTGGATGTACAAGGTCTTTAAAAAGTAAGAAGATTGGGTTTTTCTCGACATTTTTATTATATATGTTACAGAATCCAGGCATTCTATACAACGCCTGACCTTTTTATTGGCAAAGTGAAAATCTTGTATATAAATGATTTGGTTAGTTTAAGCTAAGGTATAAGTTAGTTAACAACGTTTAATAAAAAATTGATGGCTAAATTTAAACTTAAACGATCGAATACTGTAACTATTTCAATGCTAATTTCATAGACTAAACCAGGCATTGTATAGTATGCCTGGATTCTATACATTGCTGACAGCTTATATTTTTTCGTTTAAAATCTGTTGAATTGTATTCGCCTTAGGTGCGCACGGACACAGACAGACATGAGTTGAATCTTGTTTATGTGGATGTAGTAAATGATTTGGTGGTTATAAATGTGGTCAGTGTAATTCTAGCTGAATTTGGTATTTTATTTCTGCTACAAAACATCAGGAGATTTCTGTGGCCTATCATGGATCTAGGAGATCATGTTGGCTGGTTTCAAGTGACACAATTTTTTTTGTTGTTTAATATTATTCTGCATCTAGCTTGTTTTTTTATTACAAACATCAACATTAGAAAAAAATAGCGAAACAATGACTAGGAAAGAATTTTTTAATCGTTTTCTTTTCATTGATGTTTATCAACCAAAAAAAAAAAGATACGTATATAAGAAAACCTTGGATGGCTTGTTAAACAAAGAAACTCTCCCATTACAGGCTTTTCTAAGGATTGTTCGTTGTTGTTTTTTTTTTAGGGAAATAAGCTTAGTCCATGATAAGTAAATCCTATATGTAAATACACAGTAATTTGCGAAACGGTAGACAAAGATTATTATTCAGACTAGGGTTTGCTTTTATAATTAGCTTCGTAGAGTGATCGCACAATTTCATTTTTACCTAATTTCTTTTTCAGTCTAATTTTGCCCACCAAATTGCAGTCATTGAAATTCACGAGTCTTTATTTGTCTGTGCATTTAAAATACTTGCACTGCTCTGAATTCCTTAGATAAGGTTTTTATCTAAGGAGTGAATCAGCGTTTGCTCTAAATGGGTGGGGAATATTGTGAATGAATCTCGCTTCTCGTCTACTGCACCTCAGAGTGATGGGTTACGTGTGTTGTAAGAGAGGCTCCTTTTGGGACAAGACTTTGCTCACCTGGATCAAAGCCATCTAATAAATTAAGTTCGAATTCATACCAATGGATTTGTTTTATTCAGTTACTGTAGTTTTTTTTGTTTTGTTTTGCAATGAGTACTATACAAACATGCAAGATGCATACCAGTACTATACAAATATATTTTTTTTTCTTGCACACCTTTTATTTAACTTAACCTGGGCGTTGTAATGTTTCAAGTCTTTGAGCTCTTTTTTTTGGGTAGGTTTTCGATGACCTATAGAGGTAAAATTTGTCTCATAGACATAGTTGGTCAGATAGTTTAGTCTTTAATTCAGTTCCAATTTGACAAATTCGATGTATCAATTCCGAGAATTGGAAAATTGACAAGGGAAGGTGAAGTTTTTCTGGTAGAGGGTTGCTGAGGATAACAACCACATATTCAGCCAAAACCAAGCATTTTTGTAAATAAATAGGCATATTATCGGTTCAGTTTTACTACATATAGATTATCTGAGCAACCATTGTTGTGAATCCATCATAATGAACAGTTGACACAAATCAACAGAAAAATTTCATTAATCTCATCAATTTCATCAATTTCCAAGAAATTAAGAAAGTGTTCTTTTCATAGTGTGTTGCTGACAATAGATAACAACCGCATGTTTAGTTTAATCAAGCACTGTTATAAATAAACATGCATACATAGGCTATTATTGCAAGTACAGTAGTTTGCTACGTTTAGTTTATGTGGGCAACCATTCATCGTTTGTGAATCCATCTCAATAAACACATAATGCAACTCGATAAAACTAACTTTTCACGTGTTTGTTTCGAATAGGCCTACTTTTAATATTTGTTTTGCAAACAAAAGCACAGTGAGGTTAAAAGGTTGTACCAAGAAAAGTTTGACTTATTTTTATAAAGAGCATTTTATCAGGTCTGCTATGATGATTACGAAGTCTGCATTCCAGTTTCATGAAAGTGTATATAATTAGAAACGGGCAATAGAATGTTTACAGAGGCGAAGACTTGAATTGTTATTGTTGTTTTTTTTTCTTGTTGTAATGCGAACATTTTTTTTACGTAATAGTATTTCACAACATGGAAGCCTCTTTTGTATTCCCACCAGAATCTAGTTTCCTTCTGGTTATCAATCGATAAAGGAAGCGGCTCATCAAGTTGGGTTGATTGATAAATCGAAAAATGTACAATGGCAAGGTCATACTAATCAGTTTGTTCACACTGCATTTGCTTGGCATTTGATTTGCAAAGTCGGGTATTGATTTCTGAAGTAAAAGAGCGTGTTGAATGTATGGAGGACCTCCATGTGCATCTGTGCGGTGTTGGGTTTCGTGATATTCAGACTTGAAATCGAAGATATCATATACCAGTATTGAAACTCCCGTGAAGTGTGGCAAAGAATTTAGCATTTGTGCACAAATACACGGATGGCGAAATTTTATCGCATATAAACTCACTAAGCATCTGACATCTGGGAGAATATCTCTGAACATTGTGCCAACTCATCCTAAATCGAAAGTCTCATGTATTGAAATCCTCACTAAGAGGTGAAAAAGTCGGTGTTTTTTTTTTCACTTGTGTGCCACAGCACGAAATCGTATAATAGCGAAATTTTCTGTGGCAAAAAAAAAAAAAACAAACATTTTTGCACCAACGCATTATAGCACATAATAGCGAAATCTTCTCACTTATAATAAGCTGGATTCTGGTTTAATTGGGACATTCTGTGCCAGCCTGTCTTAAAAATCGAAAATCGCACATACTGAAATTTTTCATGAAGTGGTGAAAAGTTCGTCACCTGTGTATATACACCACAGCACGGATTGATAGTGAATTTTTCTGACACACAATGAACACCTGGAAGGCTTTCTCTCGTCGCATATTAGCGAATTCATGGACTCGTAAATCATGGACTCGTAGATCATGGACTGACAGATCATGGACTCGTAGTTCATGGACTTCCTCCTGTAGTAGTAGTAGTAGTAAGTTTTGTGATCAGTCTGGTTATGCTAGTGATTTTTCTTGATTGGCACATTATTATTATTATTATTAAAAAATAAACAAAATTTTGTTTCCATGCCAAATTTTCAATTGTTTTATAAGTGTTAGCTATTATACTTATATGGAGCTCATTGCTACAAAACTTTCTAAGAATTACCCCCAAAAAAACCGGAGGTTCGATTCAGTCCAAGGGTTTCAGTAGTCACCATCGGAAACGTGTGAAGTTTTAATGTTTGCTTTGCTTTAATTATTTTATGATGTTGCATGCGATCGTTTTCTTTTATATTTTATGGGTAGTTCCTTTTACAGTAAAAAAAAAAGCATCGTGAATGTTCTTCTGACTCATCAACTCAACCTGTTTATCTGACTAGTAAAATTGACACCAGTTGCCGATTTTATTAGATGCAACAACTTTTGCTTGCTTGATCTTTGCCTATTGGCTGGTCACTTCTTCTTCTTCGGCTGTAAGAGTTTTTTCTTTTTCATTGTGAACTGTCACCTTTAAAAAGGAAATTGCAATCATAACGGACTTGGTAGTAATGGTTTGAGAAATCAAGGATGTAAGAGATCGCATTAAGATCCTATAATTTCTAAGACAATTGATCATAATGTGCTGAGAAACTGGGCCCATAATCGTTTTTTTATAGACCAATTTCACAGACTAGTATTTAAGTGAAAAAAAATGTGGTTTTAATTTATCTTTTTGTGGTACTTGTGGGTTTGCATGTTTGCAGTGCTAGTAGTAGTTGTTTTTAACTAACCTAAACTTGTGTATGTTTACCAGTTTAGGTTAGTTAAAAAATTAAGTAATTAACCTAAACATCATATCCAGAGATACAGTTCAGGTTAGTTCAAAAGAACTACTACTACTAGCGCCACAAGTGTGTTCACCATGTAAACCCACAGTATTTTTATTTATATTTTTTTTTCTCATTTAAGTTTTGCTTAATGTAAAATAAAAATAGTTGGTTTTTCTGAAAGGAACTATTGACGTTACGGCATTAATTTTCTAGCTGAAAAATCGATGCGAATTGACAAGTTGAAATGACAGCCTAATGCAATATCCAATATGAATGTTGTGATTTACGATTGTTGTGATTTTGCCACAAGCGGCAGGCCATTTCAACTGGTCATGTGTGAACTGTGCTAAAAGTACAATCCATACATAGTATACTTACCGAATATGCCAAAGCAGGTCATTCAAAAATGAGGCCGAAAAGGCAGTCGCCGGAGTATCCGACTATGCTCACTTTTCCATCTAGTCAAATTACACTTCAGTATGGTAGGATGTTATCGATATCGTACCCATTCACTATCTTTTCCCAAGAAATGGTGAACTCCACTAATGTCTATTAACCATGTCCTCGGTCCTTGCTCAATTTGGAAAAAAACGCTTCCCTTGGAGTGAGGTTATTTACTCCATGTTTGGGTCAGTTCAGGTTCATTAATGAGAGAGAATGATATTGCTTCATACTGATATGGTTATGATTTTTGCTGTTTTGTTGTTTAAATAGTTCTTTGGTTATGAAATGGTTAATGGTAAAGGTTGAGGGTAATGGTATTGGTATTGGATGATATGTAAGTTTTCTGTGTAAGGGTTTGTAGTTGTTGGTTAATGTTGTTGCATATGTGTCATGTTCAATGCTTATTTTCTGACACTTGGGTCATTTCTGAATGTGTCCCTTGTATCTTATTTAGTTTAAAAATGTGCTATATCTAGATACTGTTATGGTTATGTCACTTTCTGACAAGATTGTTATCAAGATCATGATACAAATTAATGATTTTTGAGGTTCTTTTGTGGTGCACAGATTTAAGTGTACATGGTTGTTTCTGAAAATTCTAGTCAAATTTTAACCACAAATGCTACGCATCATTAAAAAACCAAACTCATCTATTTAAACATGGGTCCGGAAATTCTGTCATTCTGAAATAACACTCAATTGTCTATTGTTTCAATTGCTATGCGAATGTATGCATTTCCTGACTTATTTTTTTTTAATGCATTTCCGGACTTACTTGTTTTGATGCATAGCATGTGGTTAAAATTTTATTAAGATAACCTTTCAGAAACACCCTGACTATTCAAGGTATAGGTAGGCCTACAAAAATTTAAATGAAATATACTGTACATAAAGTGTAAAATGGAATTTGAACATCGGGATTCATGACTAGATAAATTAATCATAACGTGCTGAGAAACTCATCGTTAATTAATCATAATCGTTTTCATAGATCAGTTCCACAGACTTTTATGTGGAAAATGTGATATTTTTATTATTTTTTAGTGTGTTGACACATCCATTTACTAGTTATAAATATGAATTTGTGGATTTCAAGTTGAAACACAAGATTAGACATATTTTTTGTGGTTTCTATTTTGGCATTCGATGCTTGTTTATGCAAAGAATTTAATTGATTGTTTTTACATTGTATTTTGCAGGTGTTTGTCATACATGTGGCGAGAAGGTCACTGGAACAGAACAAGCATGTCAGGCAATGGGAAATATATACCACACCAATTGTTTTATCTGCTGTTCATGTGGTAAGTACTGGTTAACTTGTTTTACCATGAATTCATGTTTAATCATGGACCAAATGGAAATTAAACCAACGTTTTATGCATGCAAGCTATATGAGCAGGGCGATTTTGTTTTCCAATTGCTATGAGGAAAAAACCAATCTTTTCCCTATGAAGTGGTCAGTGCAGTACCAGTGGTTATTTGATAGTCTTGTTGTTGATATATTAAAAGTTAATTTTGGTATGATGATGATGTTGCCTCATAGTACTTTTCAATGGCATGACTTGAAGTGATTTTGGAAAAACTTGTTTTGTATTTGAGTGTTTATCAGAACTTGACCTTGGTGCATTCTTTAAATGGTTTCTTCTGATTCACTCTTAAAGTCTTTTCCCCTAATCATCATCGTCGTCGTCCTATGCTTTTTTGTTTTCTAGGAAGAGCTCTGCGAGGTAAGGCCTTCTACAACGTTCATGGAAAAGTCTACTGCGAAGAAGATTACCTTGTGAGTATTAGGCTTAATTTGTAATAATAAAGCTAGACATCTTTTGTTGGATTGGATATTGTTATCGTTTTTGTTTAGCTTTTCAATGTTGTTGGGTTTTGATCAAGAAAAACTGCAAGTTGTCAAATGCTTTTTAATTGTCGACACTTGCTTTTTAATTATTGGGCAACTTGATTTATCAGTAGGAAATTTTCATACAGGGTGTTCCTAAAGTCTCTATATTTTGGGTGAATTAAAATGTTTTAATGACATTATTATACACATGTATTTTTACCAAATATATTTATTTTTATTGTGCTATATATAACTTTTCATAATTTTATTAAATTACTTTTTTCTTCATAACCTCTGAAAGACTTGTAAATATGTTTTGCAGACAAATGGTACATATGTGAAATGTAATACTTAACTTTTTGAGTTTTGTATGTTGGATAATTTGGTTATTTCTTTGTATTATCTGTACAAATAGATAATAGACGTATAATCTTGTTGACAAAATTATTTGGAATAACTTTTATTTCCCCAAATAGATAGCAACTATTTTCAACTTGATCAGTGATTCTGTGTCTTTTTCATTTTATGTAGTATTCCGGCTTTCAACAGACTGCAGAGAAATGTGCCATTTGTGGTCATCTGATTATGGAGATGGTAAGTGATTTTCCAACCACTTTGTCGACTCGTTAATGATGGCTCGACCAAAGAATACCGTTATTCCACCGCATTTTGTTGAAGGATTTTCAGGCAAAATATCCGAGATTTAGCTGGAATGAGAGATAGTTTCGTTTTGTTTCGTTTGATTTAGGCAAAATTTCCAGTTTTGTATTTTCTTGATGCGTTAAACCAGTGCACAAAAATTTGAGTCTTGCTCACTGATTACTAAGTCATCCTTTATTGATCCTGCTAATTTTACAAGCACAATTGAAGGGCTTTGGGCAATATAAGGGTAAGCCACATTTTAAAAATTGTTTAGGAGACTTTTTTTATCTGGTGAGAAACTCCGTAAAGTGCAGTAAAATACTGAGCAAGAAGGTGATTCTCTATATTGTGCTGCCATTTTCTGGAAAATTTAGGAAGTGACAAGCTAGGAACAGTTTGATGTAAAAATGTCATTTTTGAAAAAAGGGTTTTCATTATATTGCCCGAAGCCGCAGTCAACTGCAGTCTCAAAATTTTGTTTTGGTTAACAAGAGTTTTTAGTTGTAGAAATTTATTTTTAAATAATGGTAACATGCTAATTTGTTAGTTTGTTCATTGCCCACCAGCGTTAGTTTGTATCTTACTTTATTAGGTGGCGTTGCATTCTTTGTCATTCGTTGTTTCATCCCTACTTGGCAGTGCAGTGCTGTCTGGGTGATACATAGTAGCGGAAGATGATTATAAAATGCACTTGCCAATTGTAGAAATTCATTAACAAACATGTTAAACAAGACTAATTTCTCATTGCCCACCAGCGTTAGTTTGTTTGTTACTCCACTAGATGATTCTTCATCGGTAATATTTTCATCCTTAGACGATTCTTCATTTGTCATATGTACAGTATTATATGGTAGATACGTAGTGGAAGATTATACTTTATTATAAGATGCACTTTGTTTTAACTCGATATACACTCTAAACATTCAGAAAATGTTAAAAGTGAATGTTAAAAAAAGGGGGGGGGGGTAGAAAATTTGACTTGCTCGATGCGGTTTTTATTATCTTTGTTTTATTTTGTGTTGAACCTTTATTTTTCCAATCGTTTTTTCTGGGAATATGACGACATTGTACATCGACACGTTGTAATTTATGTGACTTTATTACAAAATTGTGTTTTTCTCAATGCAATATTGTGATGTTATAGATTCTCCAGGCAATGGGAAAGTCATACCATCCTGGGTGTTTCCGGTGTTGCATTTGCAACGAATGTTTAGATGGCGTTCCGTTCACAATCGACGTAGACAACAAAATCTATTGTGTCAATGACTATCACAGGTACATTTTATTTCACTCCACTTTTTTTCTCTTTATTTACTATGGTGGTGGCTAGAATTCTCTCGTTTTCTTTCTTTTAGTCAGTTCATTATCAATGATATATATATATTACTATTGAGTTTTTCTGTTCTACTTTTATTTTTTTAAATTAGTCAACTTTGATCTTTGGTGATGGGTATTTTCTATAGCATGTTGTTATTTCTTATATCCCTTTTACTCTTTGCAGAGTATTTGCGCCGAAATGTGCTGCGTGTGGGAAAGCTATTACTCCGGTTGAGGTATTTACCATTTTGAACCTTGACACTGTGAAACCTAGACTTGACGTATATTGGTGTTTTAGTGTAGATTTAGTGTTCACTTAGTTGTGCTTACGTACTTAAAGGTTTGCAAAATTATTTGTGAACCTTAAAATTTGAGATTAATAAAAAAAGACCCAAGTTGGATTTTTTAAGCAAACGTGTTGAATATAGTAACTGGTTTGTAAGAAGTTGGGATTTTTATTAACATGGCTATGGTGATAATTTTATATATATAAATTTTAGTATTCTGTGTTTCAATGTGTCTGGGTTTGAAGGTGAACTATTAATGGCACGAAGGATTTAATTATTTTTTTTCTCCCTCTCTTTACATACATATCATATTTCTGGACCTTTTATAACATGGGAACCTTTTCTTAACTCGATACGTTGTATAGCATTTTCAACATGACAAAACTCAATTCTTTTATTATGAATTTTTGTTTAGGGCACAGAAGAAACAGTTCGAGTAGTGTCGATGGATAAAGACTTTCACGTGGATTGTTATGTGTGCGAGGTAATGTGCATATTTTTTGTTTAACATTTTTATTCCATGATTTTTGCTTTTTTTTTGATATGGCTTGATATTATTTTGTGGTTTTTATTTTTAGCCATTTTTTTTTTATAGATTTATGCATTTTTTGAGTGTGATAATAAGCTTTGTCAATGTGTCTGTAAAAATTTATGACAAGTATAAAAGTCTTGAAAGGAAAATTTTTTTGCTCCATTGACATTTTGCCTCCCTTCTAGAGGCTTCAGCGGGTAGAAAAGAAAGTTAGGGAGAACATTAAATCTGAGAATGAAACGGATGAACTTTTCACACAGCCATTTCTAACCACATATTAACCACAAAGGTTTGGTTAAAAATCGTATTGTAAACAGTTCACCAATTGTTTCTCTCGTACTATGCACCTCTTACCTTTTATTTTCTACCTGACGAAGCCTCTAGGAGGGAGGTAAAACGTGAAAATGGAAGGAAAAAAGATCTAATTGGTCTAAGGTATATAAAAATTCAATTAATAAATTCCTTGAAGAATTTATTTATTTATAAAATACTGGGTGTCTGTCTACCATGAGATGTCAACATTTTAAGTACATGCAGTAAAAACGTATTACTAAATATGGAAATGATTTAATGAACTTGCTAGTTTCCTGAAAAAAAATGACTTTTTTGCATCTTCACTTTTTCAACTTTACCCCATGTGACCCGCATTTGTTTCTGCATACCACTACACAATCTGTATTCGGTCGCTCGGGGTGGCCATTTTGGATAACGACCGACTGCAGCTCCACTGCGGCTCTGACACGCACTACAAAATTCTCGCACTCTCTCTTGAGTTCTGGTTTTCGTCATCACACTTGTATAACTTGATATGAAAAAATAATGGACTTTTACAAATGTTGACATCTCGGAGTGGGGTTAAGGAATCATCCCATTGTTACAACTTTTGTAATTTTTTTTTTTTTGTATTTTGTGTCATTTGACAGGACTGTAACATGCAGTTGACGGATGAACCGGACAAACGCTGCTATCCACTGAATTCGCATTTGCTTTGTCATTCTTGTCACATCCAACGACTGGATCGGGGAGAGACTCCCAATCCTCAGCTACATCGATGTCTTCAAGTAACTGACATGTGAGAATAACGAAGGTTAGATTAGGGTTAAAATAAAACTTAGTGAACAAGATTTTTTTCTTTCATAAATATATATAAATACATATAATATTTTTTCTGCGCTGTTTCAACATGTGTAAGGTTTTATTAACGTACTTAAAAAAAAATATCGTGTATCATGATAAACGTTTTTACAGTAATGCAAAGAATTGGAGGGCCTGGTGTAAAAGGGTGTCAAGTTAACTATTTTTTTGCCAATAATGAGTTAGAAGCGTTTTCGAATGTAAGGTTCGATTCTACCACATAGTTTTGTGCAATTCAACAATGATGCAAGAATATTAGTGCAAGATGTGTGAAGTGACCCATAAGTGGCAATGCAAGTTCAAATCTTTAAATGCTTTTTTCTAGAAATTTGTAAAATGTCAATTGACACCCTTTTACAGATCCTTCCAATTTTTTTCTGATATGAATTTAATTTTAATATATGTTGTACACCAAATTTATTATATTTTTTTTTTTTGCGGCCATTTGGTACGACGTACTTTGGAAAAAACATTTTGAGCATTTTTTGTATGAAGATGACGTGCTTTCTGATGAAATTTTCAATTTTTTGAAACTCGAACATGAATTATAACATTAAAATAAAACGCAAGATTTGGATACGTTTGTCAGTTTAGATAATGAATTCTTGCACGATTCAAGTGGCCTCTTGTTAACGAAATAGAAAAAACATCGTGGGCACCTATTTATGGTTGTCAGATTACGCTTATGCATTTAACACTTTAAATTACTATGGGGGCGAGAATTTCATATCAAGAAATCTAGGCTTAAAATTGGATCTCATGAAATTATTATTTTTTTGCAACTACTTTGTTATTTTAGATATTTTTTTTTTTTAACTCGATAGTTAACGGCTATTTCAAGTTGCCTAGGCCTTACTACATACTATGTACATGTCTGATTCATTCCTAACGAGTCTAGAAATGTTGAAAGAAGTATACCATGTTTGTTTGATTGTGTAAATAGCAACTATTTAGAGAAATCATGTTAAAAAAAAAATTTCGAACGTTGGTTATCGGTGATCTTTATAACGAATCACGATTTTTAAGATTTTACAACATGTTTACGATAGTGGTTTATAACCCATTTTGTGTTTTCTTTTATCGTTTAGTGAATGCTGTATCGCATTCCAAAATAATTTTTTTATTACAAAATTTGTTTGTTTTTTTTTATCTGATGGCTTTTTATTTTTTAACATTTCGAAGAAATATGCTAGTTAGTGCCATAAAAAAATTTAACTTAAAATCATGGATGTTCCAATCAATAAATGTCTGAGAAAAATAAATTAATACTGTGTGATGAGTTTGAATTATTTTCGATTTTATTGTTGGATGTGCAAGAGGAAGTCTTTGTGTGCAAGTTCCTTATATGCTGTTATGAGAGATTTTTCCCCATATATTTATTATTAGGCAAGGAAGTTTTGCCGTTGCACATTTCTTGTGCAGTAGTGGAGCGTTAAAAGTGATCGAACGCTGTAGCTTGGCTATTTTGTGGGTGAATTTTGAATTTTAGGATGTCAATGAGATGCCCAAAAGTCACTAGTAATTGCAAAGCACTTCTAATTACGTTTGTAAAGGGATAGTAACTTTTGGACTGCTTCTCGTACATTGAAAGTCACATACAGGGTGGACTTCTGGACTACCCTGCGATTTTCAATGTTTGTATAAAATGTAACCCTTGAATAAATTGAGGATGTCCTGCGAGTTAGTTTCAGAATTTTCTTTTTAATTGTTTTTATTATTATTATAACTTTATTAATAATACTAATTTTTAAGCTTGCATTAATTGGGAGAAGTTAACTTGTCCAAGTTTTTGTAATGTCAGGACCATCATCAATAGAAATGATCGACTGCCAAGAACTTGGTTGATAGTCAAATTAGGTTATTATTTATACAAAGAAATTATAGTTTTTTGCGTTTTTATTTGGTTGATGTATATTATTTCACATAATTTATATTTGCTCATTTGGTATATATTTCTATTAGATGCAAGTCGAGCTTCATACTTTGGTAATGGTCATCCAAATGATCGACTGCCAAGTACTTGCTTGGTAGTCAAATTAGGGCTATTTTACAAAGTAATCATAGTTTTATTTTTAAAAGGCAGTTATGATGTGTATATTACATAATATCTTAAAATTTGCTTTTATATGTATATTGTATATTTATATTAGAAATTAGATGCAAGTCAACAGTTGAAGCTTCATACCTGATAGACTGCAAGGAACTTGCTTGGTAGTCAAGTTAGGGTTATTTTACAAAGAAATCAGTCTGTTTTTAAAATAGTTATTGTGTGTGTATATTTTTTCGCATATATTTTAAATATATTTTTTGTTTTTGGATACACATTTATATTAGCTGTTTAGTCAACAGTTGAAGCTTCGTGGTTTTTGGCAATGGTCGGAAATTTAAATTGCTAGCAGCAGAACAGTGAGTAGAGCTAATGTTTGATTGGCATAGTCCTTCACAGCAATACTACAAAAGCCAACGGTAACTTAGTTTAGCTTGGGGTTTGTTGGTACAGACTACAGGAGGTTAACGTTTGCCACGTGTTGGTGATTAAAATATCCATTTGTCATATCCTTTTATTTTTACTGTACGAAGAGGACGTTGATGAGCCAGTTATCAGAAATCTTTCCTGTGATGAGAAAGCTGCCTCGTCTGCTTCCTAAGAATTTTGAAGGTTAGTGCAAATGGGATGTTTGGTTTTTATTACTCCAAAAAAAGCATAAGCTGCAAAGATTTATTTATTTACCGTATATTACTATGTGTCATTGCAGTTAATATAAGATGGATATTAAGTGGACTTTTTTATGACTAATACGAGTCACTCTTGGAAGTGCCTAAGAATTGAACATTTTTAGATATGCAAGATAAAAACGTTTTTTGAGGTATTTTACAGTGAAAATTCATTAACAAAATGTGTAGTGTAGTAATAAACAAATTTGTAAAAGTGTTTTGTGTTTGACATTGTTTTTGAAATGCTAGATTGTTGGAATGTTAATTTGAAATTTGCTTTGCTAGAATATAAAGGAAGAGAACAAAAATTGATTGCATTTCAGGAAATTCGCACAATTCAGCTTTAGTCATTATGTTAGTGAATGCTTTACAAAAATATGTAGGAAGTAATTTGTCATTAATACTTTATGAAGAAAATTGTTTTATATTTGACTTTTTTTTTTTTTTTTTTTTTAAATTTGTTGGCACCATAAACAAACACCTGTGACTTGAATGATTGACAGCAGATACTTTTTTTTAAAGAAAATATAAAGCTACAAAAAAGTAATTGTGTAAACGATTTCTTTATTAAGCATTTGACGATTTAAAAATATCAAAAAAAAGTTCAGTTTAGTCTAGCTCATGTTCAATTACTCGAACATGAGCTAGAAAATCAATTTAAAAATTCTAATTTGAATTTCCCGCGCTTTTTTCGTATGCGAGATCGCGTTCGATTAGAAAACAGTACTAATGGAAAACAAAGCAAATGAATCCGTTTTAAAAATAGTTTCTTTATTAAGAAACGCGTATTCTTAAGTTATACGATTACAATCAGTTTTTTTCGTTAGTTTTTTAATTCATTTTTCTGGGTTCATATTTGGGAAGTAGCCGTAATGTGTGTTCGGCTTTGGTTAAGGTGGCAACGGTTGACGTCATTACGTATCGCCGCTGCCACGCTTCGAATGGGTTATGGAGGGCACCGATTGGTCGATCGCCAAACCGATGCTGGCAGCACCAAGCTCATCAGCATAGCAACTCGTCTGGTTGTGAGTACGACTACAAGCATTGCAGGAGGGGAATATTAAGAATTAAAACCGGAGGAAGTGGAAAAAAATAATAATACTACAACTCAGAAGTGGAAGAAAACGACTACTGCTTCAGAGTGTTGGTTGTTGTTCGCACCAGAAGCAGTATATATATACATATATAATTATATATATATATTATATATATATATTATATATATATAATTTTGAGGGGAAAAAAACGTCGTCGTCGTCGTCGGCTGTGTGCCCCACCATTTGGCCTCCCAGGGATACGTGAGGGAGGCAGAAGAAGAAGTAGCAGTAGTTGTAGTAGTGTAGGACGAGACGGAGTTTCCCGCAGCAGATCGGGCTCCGGGTCGAGAGCCACACTGCCAAGCCAACCAACATGGGGTGTGCCATGAGTGCGGAGGAGAGGGCCGCCTTGGCACGGAGTAAACAGATCGAGAAGAACCTCAAGGAAGATGGAATCCAGGCGGCGAAAGATATTAAACTACTACTCTTGGGTGAGTTGGTGGTTTGTTGTATTTTTTGATATTTTAATTGTTTAGTATTACTATCGGTGGTGTTTGCAGTGGCGCGTTCGTCATAGGCGTCATCTTCTGTCACCCTCCATCCACCCCCAATCTCCATCTTCTTCTCTATGATGGCTGCTGCTGCTGCTGCTGCTCCTCTTGCTACTTGTTTCACCCTTGTTGTTTTAAGCCGGTCGTTTAAACCTCGCTTTTTTTTTTTTTTTTGGAAACCTATGATATAAAAATTAAATCGGTTGCAATTGGTGTTTTTATTATTTTTTTTTGTGGAGTATTAAGTGTTAATGCAATTTTTGTTTTATTATCAGTTGTTTTGGTTTTTTTTTAGATAGTTATCAGTTTATGGACAGATGCTGCGACAAACAACCTGCACTTTTCAATTTCACACCCTTTTTTCATTATTATTATTTTATATATATGCAATATTATCATGGTTAAAGGTGCAATTGTTAATTTCAAAAAAAAAAAAAATATTAAATTAAAAAATGGAATTGAAGGGGAAAACAAAGGGGTAATGTTGAAATTTGGTTGATTAGGCTTATTTTTGTAATAGGTGCATAAGTACTGTTGTAGGCCTAGTATTATTACTCCCCGTGTAATATGGACAATGTAAGCCATGATTTTCTGGAAAAGCCAAAAAAAAAAAAATTGGTAAAAGGCGACCCCTGGGAATGTTTGGTTGAATATACTGATCATGATCAACCAGTGAATTAAGAACTTCATCACCGATTTTTCTTCTTTATCCAAAAAAAAAGTGCATTTTGTGACCCCTAGGTTGAGTTGGATATCTATTGTATATCGATCAGGCCAGACATAGCCTATCTAGGTTTAATACCCCAGGATGAAGGTGTCAGAATATTGCTGCAGTCCAATCATGGAGATCGTCATGGAGGTGACTAAGAATCGAAAAGGAATTATTTTTGTTTTATATGACATTTTAGCTATCGGGAACGAATGTCGAGATCTCGATTGCAAAGTAGTGAGGTAATAGCGTTAAAGGTTTCGTATGCAGTGTTGTATTTTTGTACTCGCATTGTGACATTTTTGTACATGTTGCATTGATATAGAGAAAAATTGAGAGGTTAACTTTGATGTATATTACTGAAAATGTAATTTTTGATATTTTTTTTGACAAGAAAAACCAATGATTTACTATGCTAAGAAACAACGAGTTTTGAGGGATAATCGTTAGGGTTTTGTGCAGGTGTTCACACCCAGACCGCAGGTATCCTGTGCATGTCAAGAAAAAAGAGAGGCAGCTTGTTGCAAGCAGGTGGAAAATTTCCCAATGGCACCACTAGGACCCAATATTATTTTTTTTTTTGTGATTTGAATCTGCATTGGGTGGTCTGATGATTATTTCATCAGTGAAATGTCGACAATACATGCATCTGTCATCACCCTCCCCCTGTGCTATCCCTTCTTTATCCCCCCCTTATCATCAATGTTCTGCAATCGCCAAGATGAGAAACATCCTGCTGTTTGGCAGAGAAGACCAGGTTCACCATGCCTGGGGTCGCTTATGTGTTTCTTGGAACTTAACAACTGCTCATGTATATGCTCATTTTTCAGAATTATGGTACAGGTTTTATGATAGGGTAATTTTATTATTTCTTTTTTTGTGTGTTCCTAGACTTTTGGACTATGATTGGCTTTAGATCTTATTACAGTGGAATCCTGTTATTATAGTCACGGATAATGCTATCAATCCGGCTACTGTATGGTTATCTTATCAGTGGGCTACAACACACTGTTTAATGTTTTATTTCCATTGTTTAATGTTATCAGCTGGTTATTGTCACCAAAAAGCACTGGTCCCGAAGTGATCACAATAACCGGATTCCACTGTAATTGGATTTTTAAAGGTTGCTCTCTCTGTTTCTTGTATGTGCTTCTTAAACCTAGACATAGGCAGCTTTATGCTCATTTGAGAATCTTCATACTGGTTTTTATAATATTATATTTTTATTATTGTTTTAAGAGATTTGGACCATAATTCCATTAGTTTAGTTATTTTTAAGTTATTGGAATTTTTTAAAAGGTTTTATTTGCATTAATTATATATTGTCTTTAAGGAAGCAATTTACAAGATTTCAAAATATGCATGCCAAAGTAACTAAACAAGTTACTTTGGGAAATGAATTCGCTGCACTGTCAATTGAAATGTAGCTTTTCAACAAAATTGCTACAGGCGTGGCGAGTAGAAAAATTTGATGGTGTGGTAAAAAATTACTCAAGTTGACATGTTTGAAATATAATGGGTAAAAAAAACTTTGACTTTTGGTTGTGAATATTTTTTTTTTACAATATTTTCTGTGCATGTTTCATAACTGGTGCACCATACACACTATATTGTCATACACACTATATTGTGAGTAGACAGTATTAACTATTAGCTTTTTGATTGATCACTTCATATTCTGTATATATAGTATAGCCTACTTCATATTCTGTATATAGCCTATAAGGAAACATGCACTATACTATTAAGGTATGTCATTTATGATGAATTGTCATAAACAACAAATTTATTCTAAATACTATCATCATTGATGATGATGATGATGATGATAGTTATTTTAAATTAATTGTTTTATGCGTACTTTTTGTTTGAAATGTAGGCCTATATTTAAATTGGGTTTTTTAAATATTACCCCAATATTATGTTATGTCAACGATATTATATTGCAGTTATACGCTTTGAACGATTTTCAAGAAAAAACTGTTTATTTTTTAAAGTTTTGTATGTTTATTTATGTTTTCTTTTAAAATATGAATGTTTTTAAATGCAGATTGTTTTTCTCTACTTTACAATTGATTATATAACAGTTAGATATTTTCATAATACATATATAAATATATACAACTACACACACTCAACCTAGTGCTATGTATGGCAGTTTTGAGTCATGCACCTGCATCATAGTAGTGGAGCAATTGCCGCATATTTTAAAGTGTGCTATGGTGACTCACTGGTGCATGGGTGATGCCTCATTAAAATTTGGCATTGATTATAGTATACACGAGTGAAAAGGCTTGCATGTAAATCAATTTCGCCCGCCATAACGGACAGCACACGTTGCAATAGGATTGGTGGTGGTGGTGGTGTCGTGCAACAACCAAGGTTTGCAGCTCGAGCACACAGAAATAGGAAATGTAAGGTCGTGCATTGTACCTGTATTGACACAGTTATGTTAGTGTGCATTAAATTAGAAAAATCTATACAATTGAAGGAAAACATTTAGCAGGAAGTGAATTTTCACTAAAAAATGCACACACGTGCGAGTATAAACTGTACACACTGTTTTTTCTTTGTTGGTGAATAGTGGTAGTTCAGTACGCAGTTTGTTTTAATGCTAACTTATTGTAAATTTGATACAGAAATAGTGATAGGAAAAATATGTGTAGTTGAATTTGTATATACAGGAAAACACACATTATTGGACCCAGATGTGTGGGTAAAGAGATTTTATTGTCTTATACACTAATATGAGCTAATGTATTTTACTAGTAATGTAATTAAAGTCCAGGCATTCTATAAGCAACAATGTATGAAATTAGCATTGGAATAGTTAACATTAAACCAGAACTTAGGTTAGATTTAAATAGGTCCAATTTATACAAGATGGTATCCATATATACAAGATGGTATTTCATATGCTTTTCCAAAATAAGGTTTGTCATTCTATACATTGCTGGTAATACACTAATATGTTCTATATGTTACAGGCAATGTGTATCATCCAGGCATTGTATCTGTTTAGGTTAGGTTAGTTGACAAGATTATCCGTAAGAAAAACATTTAAGCTTAAATTCAATCGATCCAAATTTTTTCTTAACTCTTTCAATGCTAGTCTCATACATTGCGTAACCAAGTTTGGCATTGTATACATTGCCTGTCACATATACAGTACATCGTTAAGTCACTTCCAGAACCTTTATACTGTGATATTTATGATTTTTGTGCTTCCTGAAAAAAAAAAAGGGGGAATATCGTTCAGGGATAATTTGCAATTATGACACAGCTATTTGAGTTTTTAAGATTTGTTGGTTGTATAGAAAACTTTTGACCTGATCTTGTTTATGTAACCCAATTTTCACAAGTTTTTATTTTTGGAAACTGTAGAACCCAACTGAAGTTTGTTTATTTTCAGGTGCGGGAGAATCTGGGAAAAGCACCATAGTAAAACAAATGAAGTGAGTATCTATTTCAAACTCTTTATTTATTTATTTTATTTTATTTTATTTTTTTCAAAAATAATTTTTTAACCAATGTTAATTATTTTAACATTTGCATTCAATCCTACATTTATAAACCGTTTTCAGTCGTAATTTAGAAATTATTTTTACTATGTATATCTTTGATGTATGTGATACATTTTGATTTACTGCTGAGCATGGTAGTGATTTCTAATTTCTGCTGGTTAAAAAAAAGTGTTGTGAAATTTATCACGTGATCCCTGTTGTTTTTTTTTAGACTTGTTTAATTACTAGTGAAATGTTAATTTTTGCAGTTAGTGTGACAGTTTCAATTGTATGCCATAGAATTACAGTGTTATTTAAGTGTCAGTAGTGTTGGTAACCATAAACATTGGAACACGATCTGCATTAGCTAGCTTGTCTAGTGGCATGTACGAAAATACTTTAACCATGCGTAAAAGACATACCATCATACTATTCATAATCAAGTATGAAATTTACTATGGTCTAGTATGAAATTCAACGTATTAAAAGTGTATTATGACCAAATATGAAATTCACTATGGTCAAGTATAAATATACTATAAACTATAAGTATATGAAATTTACTACTGTACAAACCGAGTAGGCCTATAAAGTGTGCTTATGACCAGTGTATCTGTCAGATATACACGGTCAGTTAAAATATAGGATGTTAGATTATTCTGTATATCATAACACGATGCTAATTCTCGAAATAATGCTTTAGTAGTAGTAGTAGTAGTAGCAGTAGTTATGTGGTTATATACAGTATATAGATTAAGTTATAGCCTGGTAGTCTACCCTCTACATTGATAGAACTAATGTCAAAATGCACTTTCATTTTTCATCGTATAACTCTAAGAACTAATTTGCTCATGCACATAAAGTGCAATTATTTAACGTTCCTAAAGAAAATACAGTGAGGCTATGTTTCGGTAACGCATACAGCGAATTGGTGTTTGGCCGCAATGTGGGAAATGGTTGTGGGAAATATTTTTTTTTTGTGTAATTTCGTATGCAATTCGAGACATCATAAATAATGTCCAGCAGATAACACAGATATCATTGTAGATAAATGTCACGGACACATTGCGATGTTTTATGGTGTTTTTTTTTATTCGGTCTGTGTGTGTGTGTAAGTCAGTATTAAGTCATGGGAAATGAAAATTTGGTTTTGATAAATTATGTCCCGAGTCAAATTATGCGACTTTTTTTGCGGTTCTTGTCAGATAAACTCTTGAATATGTGGAGGGGAGGAAACGAGTTTAGTATTATGCACCTGTTATGTTTCTTTAAATTTATCTCGTGGCCTAAGATTTGCATCTAGAATTGGAAATGAAATCGAGATCTTGGAGTTCAGGGGAAAGGTTTGTTTTTTTTCTTTCGGGAAGAGGGGGGGGGGGGATCGAGAAAAATGAAAGGTTATAAATATTGATTTTCTTCCGATAAGATAAACTGGTTGTTCCCATCGGAAAATGAAAATTGCGTCCACAGCTTTCCATTCATTTTCTGCTACTCATCAGTTGTCAAGGAGACCCCGATGGGTTTATCAAAGAGAAGGGGGTGATATTTGGAGAGTAATGGTATATTTGATCCAAAGTTGCAATTCTAGGCATTAGGCAATAGCATAAAAAAAAAAACTGTGTGGGTAATATAATAACATTTTAGGCAATAGCATAAAAAAAAACTGTGTGGGTATATGACGTTTGAAGATAAATTAAGATTTTCAGTATTTTTTATACTTTTTATATTAGCTTCACTAGTGAGTTTGTGAGCTGAGAATTGAACGTATACTGCCATCTGCAGTCGTTTATGGGAATAATGCTGTATAAGTCAAAAAAGACGCATGAAACGAGAACTGCATAAGTCCTTCGCATAAATTAAAAACCGCATTAAGTCCAATGTAAGGAAAAAAAATCGCATGTATAAATAAATAAACCGAAAATTGCAGAAATCAAAAATGAAATTACTCAAAACTCGCATTAATCAAATATCGAATTGCCAAACAATCGCATAAATCGAAACGTTTGTTCTTGCACACATTGACAATTTTGTTGCTCAAGATTGTGCGTATTAATTAGGAAGGTGGAATTGCACCTAGCACATTCGAAAATGCTTCTAGATTATTTTTGACCAAAAATGTTACACCCTTTCGCACCAGGTTCTTCAATTATTGATATTATCGGACTATGGTATTGTTTCACTGTAATCGGCCAATAATTTGTAAAATCATTAGCACTTTTACAATCGGGAGTAACTTTCCGACCACCCTTGTGGAGTTCAGCTATATTTTAATTAGTTTTCACACTATAGTGTATTTGAACATGCGAAACCAGATTGTTTCGGTCTTGACCACAATGTTTGAAAATTGTTCTCACAAGTTTTGTTTGTTTGTTTGGTTGGTTTATTGCCATCACTGGTAAACATGAATTGAATTTCTATTGACTGTTCTTTCGTCATAGAATGAATTTTTAATTTAATATCAACTTTGTTTGCACAAACGATGTCAAATGGTTCGTATTGGAGTTTAAATTTGCAAGTGTAAAAATTTTCGATTATATAATGAAATATTCTCATAAACACCTGTAGATGACAGTATATGTTCAATTCACAACTCCCAAACTTATAACTCACTCACTCATAAGACAAAACTAATATAAATCGCATAAAAATACAGTTGCCATTGTCACAACTTTTTGAACATTCTTTTGTTTTAACTTTCAAGCAGCATAAATGTCAAATGATTATTCACATTGTGTGTAATAAATAATTGTACAGGCGAATCAACCTCAGATCCGAAAAATCAGTAATCTGAACGTGTAAACATAGCCCTAACTTTCAAGCAATCTCAAAATGGTCTTCAAAAAAATATTTCTTTTTACACTGTGTGTAATAGTTGTACAGGTGAACAACCGCAGATCCGAAAAACAATCAGTAATCCGAAATTGTATACCTATGCTTTTAATTTTGAAGGAGTAAAAAATTTGATTTTCTTCTTTTCACATTGTGTGCAGTAGTTTTCCAGGTGAACAGCCTCAGATTCGACAAAATCAGTATTCAGAAAACGCCAGTAATCCAGAATGTATTTCGAATAGTCACAGTTTTTAGTTTAATTAAAGGTGCCATTAACCTAATCAGCTTTTTTTACAAGTTGTTTACAAAAGAGTTAAAACGACTCCTGTGTGTGTTTGTTTGTTTTTATCCTTAATTGTCCAACTTTCACTACGTACAGTGTACATTAAAGACCTCCGCGAATTTTTTGTGTGGCAAGTGGAGAAATAGTTGGACAACTATAACGCAAAGGTATAGAGGCTCATATATACTTTATCATATATACCTTTGACTATAACGTCAGCTTTTTGCTGACGTTGTTATCAATGAAAACTGGTTGAAAACAAGCTGATTTCACAGTTCTCCACAAATTGCTCGAATTGTCACACCAAAAATTGCGTGTGTCCAGGGTGGGTTATTCAGCAAAGTGAATTTCAGAGGTGCATATTTGATAATCAAATATTGTACCTGTATTGTGCGATGGTTCATCTCCTAGGTGATTCCAAATTTGAGGTTGTCAAAGTTCAAACTTTTGTTTTCATTCACTTATATATTTAATTTATTTAATTTGGAAACTGAAAATATTTAAGTTGTTGGTCATTAAAGAACAGCAGATTTATGAACTTGTCACTTGAGATACAGTTTTTCTATAAATAGTAACTTAATACCCATTTCTTTGTATAGGTGATTGACAGTAAAACGCGTGGCGAAGGTTTTTTTGTGTGTTTTGAAAGATAAAAATATTTTTTTTTACATAAATAGACCATAGGCTTGGAAAGCTACCAGAAAAAAAAAATTGGAACTGGCGTTTAACATGTTCCATAATTCATAGCATTGGGGTGAGTTCTTTTTTGTTGCCATTTTTGTTTTATAGTTGTTATTTTACGATACCTGATACCATCTTAAAAAGTTTTGACATGGCTTCATTTTCTCTTCTGGCATGAGATATCTGATGACATGAGATAGTTGATGACATGAGATATTTCACTAGAAAAACTGCCAAATTGGGGTGAATTATGTTATATTTTATAAATCATTTTAACACGAATAGTTCATGTAAGTAAGTTGCAGATGTTAGAAAAATTATCAGTAATTGGTATTGTTAATTATTGATGACACTGTTTTTTGTTGAAGTTTGATATCCTGTCAATTTTCTGATTACAACCGTTGTTATGCAATGTCTTTTAATGGTGGTTTCTTAACCTACGGTAAGTTAGTAAGGATGGTGTTGCGGTTTTGATATGAGGGTTAGATTAGTGAGATCTACAATTTAAGTGATAAGTTATCAGGGGGGGGGGAAAACCTGAGTATATATATTAAAGCTTAGATCAATCAGTATTGCAGTTCACTGCACTTTGTTTATTACAGTTTTTGAACTTAATACAGGTTGACAACTTCGAATTCGGAATCATTGAGAACCTGAGTCACTCTGGATAACTGACTTGTTAAAGATAACTGGTGGTTTGGGTTTTCAGTGAATACCTCTAATCCATTTGATAATCATTGTGCGTAATACATTATTTTGTAAGTAGTGCAAATTATATAATTAAAAGTTGCATTGAAGAATTGCTTTAAATTGGAGGGGGGGGTGGATTAAAGTATTAACAACTTGGGGGAAACAATCGATTCTGCTACTGACATTATAGGCTAGATCTGACTGATTCAGTAATCCTTTTTGAATTACGGTACTGATGTTTTCGGATGTGAGGTTGTTGACCTGTATGTATGTGTATATAAACAGGGTGATTCAAAACTACATGGCAAATTTGTGAAGGGTGGTAGGAAACATACAAGTAAGGCCATATGAACCTATATTTGCAAATGTTTCGTTTGCGAAGTTGCAAACCTCACATTTTGCCCATTGGTGTAATGCAGTGTTGTGGTGTGATGCAGTGTAGTTCCTTGCTGTTGCAATACACTGTAAGTAACCTGTCACCAGTGATACTTTTCACAATAGACGTAAAAAATATCCTCCATTTGAGTCAATGAAAGCTTCAACACAACTCATCTGGGACTGTCACACCCTTTCAAAGATAGGCTAATTCATCGGCTAATTTCGGCTGGGACTATCAGGATGTCATTGAAACCAGCATCTGCATTACACCAATGGGTCAAACGTACCGTCTGTAACTCGCAAACGAACCTAGGTTCATAGGGCCTTTTGTTGGTTTCAGTGCTCCTTACCACCCTTTTCAAATTCTGCCAGGGAGTTTTTAATCACCCTATGTATATACATACATTACACATATATAAACACATGCAGTGTGTAAACACTGCATGTGTTTATATTCGTTAAATGTTATAAGCATATATACTGTATAGATGCTTATAACATAATACATACAGTACAGTGTATACACTGTATAATAGTATATACTCAGTACATACCGGTCAATCACTATATGTACTGTTCTACATATAGTGTGTACTGGTAATCATGTGTATAAGCAACACTCACGTGTATAAACTTAACACTGTACACATGTTCATGTATGTATATCTAGCTCATCATTGTTCACGTTCTACGATAGGTCATCAAACAATTGATATTTTCCTTTTATTTTCTTCTCTCTTTTTATCTGAAATTAGTTTGAGACACCTCATCGAATGCACCTGTGACCACATTATTTAGTTACCTGTTCGAATCAATTCTCCACCAAACTATATCTACCATATTTTATTGTGCTACAACAGCTAGGTTATACAGATACGGTATAAATATACTGACTGTAGGCCCTATATATTTAAATTGTTGATCCAGTATGCGATTGTGCAATAAAAGACTTGGACAGGCATTTTGTTAGCGGGAACCAGTTTTTTCTGTACTTGTGCTCACCTGCAAAGAAGGTAGTTTATTATTATTTTTATGAAATTGTTTATTATTTTTCATCAGTTGAGGATAGGCTATTGTTTTAAATTTGAATGTAACTAGAAACTTAAATCTTATAATATGGTGTGACAAAGAAAGGAAAATCTTTTTATTAGTCGTTGGTCTTAGTTGAAGATTTTATTTTCTTACGTCATAATACCTGAGCTGAGTTAGTTGTGTGTTGTTTTTTTTAATCCGAGAGATTTAATTGCTTAATTTCACTTTTGTTCGATGTTGTAGCTTTCAGATCGATTCATCCACATGGTTTAAACTTTTTTTTTGTTTGTTTGACCGTGTAAACAGGTGACAAGATTTCAAAATTAAAATTTTGCATTCAATGGTACGAGGAAAAGTAAATGGGTCTGTTTATTTCATTTTTATCCTTGTCGCCAAGCACTGTTGAATGTGTGTAAACACCTCGCTACACCATCGCTGATAAAACAAAAAAGTTGGCATTGCTCAGTATCAGTATACAGTATAATAAACTGGTTTTAAACGCCATATTTTTTTTTTCATTAAAATTATTTTTTCCCGCTTATGAAGTGATTCGTGAAATACTGAGCAGAAATACAGTCGAGTTTCCTATATTTACTTGTCCTAAAGACAAGTGTAATAGACCGCTTGACACATGCAATTCTTTTAGTCATGGGCAAGTGGAGCAATTTTGTGATTAACTGTGATGTCAGCTTATTGCCAACCAATTTTTCACTGGTTGTTGGGGAAGAAGCTGACGTCACAGTTGTCAATAAAATCACCCGACTTGCCATACCTAGAAGTGCGCAACTCTTGCATGTGACAGAGGAGGTCTGTTTCAATAAATTGCTCTTTATACAACGAGCACTGTTCAATGATGAAATGGATAAGCCGTTGTTGGTTGTCACTTGAAAACTCTTACTGTACATTATCTCAATGCAGAATTTTTCACTCAAACAGTGGGGCTCCCATTTATTTTTGTTTTTAATTAGTGAACTAAATAATAATAATAAACTATGCTTTCAAAGTGATTAAGTGAAAGAATAAAGAGGAAATGCCTTCTGTTTTGAAGTCAAGAGAAATCACAAGAAATCTGGGGTGAAAGTAAGTGTTTTGAAATGTGTGACAGTGTAAATATAGTATTTATTTATTTATTTATTTTTATTTATTATATCATACCACACAGATAAAGCCAAATCAGGTATTTGGACATTGGACTTTGTACATTCAACTGTTCACATACCACTTAAGCATTTGTGGTACACTTATTTGTATATTTGATCATATGTTGATTGTCAAATTCAAAAATAAATAAATAAATAAATAAATATAATAAAAAATAAATTAAAACTGTTTCATGTTCTGGGGTTAGCCTAAAACAAAGTTTAGGATGACTAAATCTGAAAGAGTTGCTTCCAGGTTAATAACCTTCGTCTGTATAAACAAAAGTTTAGTAAACAAGAGGTGCTTGTGTGTATAGTATTTTTTTTGTGTGTGTTTGTTTAGTTTTTTGGTGATGGGCTATAACTCATCTTCACGTTTTAGTTCTGTGTAAATAGGAGTGAAAACAGTAATGAAATTCTATTACCTTTTGTGGTGAAAATTTCGTTTCGTTTTGAAGAATGAATGGGGTGTCTGTCTTGAAACTGCATTATTTATTTCAATGCTAAACGTTGAAAATAAATTAGATTGGGGAAAAAATAAAATAAAAATTGTCATCGACAATTGTCTGGAAATCATTAAGCTATACGAGATGATCAGATTGTCCTGAATTTATTTTCATAATCAAATTTGCATTTTTATCAACTACTGGGTCGTTTTTGTGCTTAGCTAATATATGTTATAGTGTTATGTGGTTAGAAGTTTTATCGCTTTCGAGTGAAGATGTGATTTTTGTTTTTTGTTTTCAGCATTCCTTCACGCTTAACAGGCGAAATCTTTAAGCTCATCAGTTCAGTTTCAACTTTCAACATAGATATCATTAACGTGTATACTCTATAGTGTGTGTATATATTATATATATACACACAGACGAAAGCCTTTTTTTCTAGATCACAAGAAATTCCGTTTGGAATGTAAAGCAACTTTGTTTAGATTGTATAGACTTGTTTTATCTTTACAAAAAAGTGGTCTAAAATTTCTTGTTTGTGCAAGTAAACCCACGAGGTGCGATCAAATACTTTGGTATACTTTGTTGTGTGTTGAATTGCAAGTCGGGAATTTATATAGAATGTTGTTAATTTTGTATAAATAATGATAGTACTGTTAAGGATCACCCTGTATGTAAAAAAAAATTTGCATGTTCGAAAGTTGCAGAAATCGGAAATGAAATTACTCAAAATTCGTATAAATCGAATATCAAATTACTCAAAAGATCGCATAAATCTAAATTCGCATAAAGCGAAACTATAATTAAAGCTACAGCTTATTCTTAAATAAAGGCATTTTTAATGTACTTGTTTATAAATATTACTGTTATAAAATTGATATTTTTTTGAAGTGTTTAAAAATGGATTTTTAATACTGTAGTTAATACTCGTTGGCTTTTGTGTAATTCTGTATGGGTACTGTACTGTGCTCTTTTATATTGATTTATGGGCACGTGCATGCATATGCAGGGTACGAAACTTTGTTCATTGCTGTAAATACTTTATGCAAAGTTTCTTTTCCATAGGGCCTCCTTACTTTCATCTTCCAGAAATCTCGTGCATGTTATATATAATAATAAGAGATGTTTTATTCAATAGCATATTTTATTTAGTGTTCATACTTGATGGATATGCAAAAAACAAAAAGTGTAGAAATATGCATTCATTTTTCATTCTGTTTTCGGTCTTGTCTTTCTATCTTCTTGTGGTGTTTGAAGTTTATACTTGCTTTTCGGTTTTATGACAAAACCGAGAAAAATCGCCAAAATTGCATCCGATAATAGTGAAATGTGAACATTCGATTTTTTTGTTATTATTTTTTCAAGTTTTCTTCCCTCAAATTGCCTCAACACTAAAAAGGAAGTGAAATTTTTTTTTGTATACGTATTTATGTAGGCTATACTGTATATCAGAATGCTGAGAAAGCTTTGGGAAAGTTCGAATCAAAATGTATTAGAAGGTTTGGTCATAAACACAAAAGAAAAACGCCTCGAAGAAATCAATTGCTGGCTGGCTTATAGTATATACTGTTATATTGATCCGTTTTGGAAAAGCAACAATTTATTTAGAACTTCATTTCTGCTCGAAATGCTTTCAATCTGCTCGAGCATTTTGCAAAGGCCATAGGAACGTCACCGTTATATTATTAACAACTGAAGAAGAAGCGTGTTGATTGGACTTTATGAAATTAACTTTTCATTCAAGGGTGCTTGCAACTGCCATTTTTCTGAAGGAAAAAGAGTTTCTGAAATGAAAAACAAGAACTTGGACAAGTACATTAAAAATGCTCTTTTTAAGCATACTCTTTATATACTGACATATAGCGTCCGCCATATTGGTTTTTCGTTGACGCTATATAGCCAGTGTCACTCGATAAACTTAAGACGGATACATGAACACCTCATTCATCAAAATCCATCGATCCATTTGGCTTGTAGGAGGGTCTAAAGAATATTGGATATATGGCATGTAAAGTCCGCCATATTAGTTTTCATTCATGCCATATAACCAGTGTCAATCGATAGACTAAGACGAAGCCATAGACGCCTCGTTCATCAAAATCCATCGAGTCGCTTTGTTTTTGTATGTAGAAACTCACAACTCACTCACAAGTGAAGCTAATATAAAGAGTATAAAAGTGTGTTTTTTTAAGAATGCGCTTTATGCATAGTTTCGCTTTATGCGATTTCAGATTTATGCGAGCTTTGTGTTATTCGATTTATAAGCGTTTTGAGTGATTCCATTTTCGATTTCTGCAAGTTTTGATTTATGCGAACTTTAATTGATGTGAATTTATAAGATTAATGTGATCTTTGAGTGATATTCGATCTATGCGAGTTTTGAGAAGTTCCAATTTTCGATTCGATTTATGTGGATTCAGATTAATGTGATTTTTGAGTAACGTGATATTTGATTTATGCGAGTTTTGAAAAATTCCGTTTTCGATTTCTGCAATTTTCGATTTGATTGGTACGATTTTTTGTTACATTGGACTTGGGCAGTTCTCACTTTGTGCGAGTTTTGCTCCATTGGACTATACAGCAATAAACGTCTGTAGATGCTAGTATACATTCAGTTCCCAGCTCACTCACAAAGTCACTCACAAGTGAAACTAATATAAAGCTTATTTTTTTCTTTTAGTTATTTTCTAGCTCGAGATTTTTTGTTGATTTTTTATTAAGAGAAAAGTTTATTACGAGGTCGATTGGCTCAAGATCTTTCTCAGTCCACAACTTCAGTTTGTTTAGTTTTCTTCATTTATAGCACTATGACGTTGGAAATGCCTCCCGAGGGGGCGTACGTAAGATGCTATTTTGCTGCCAAAGACCAAGGCCAATACTTTTAGAACAAGCAAATCGGTTGGCTAGTTTTCATTATAAGTTGTTTTTTTTATATATAGATTTCAATATTCTCGACCACCCTAATTACTTGGTGGTATTTGTTAATTTCCAAAATCTCAGATTGTTAAGATGTCTTCACATTCAATAAGCACAATTCACTGCAGTAATACAGTCAGTCTTTTATGCTTTGTTGATTTTGTTCTTGAAAACTTGTGCTAATCGAAAAAGCGACAAACGAAAATTCATTTCAATGCATAAGAATTAATACAAAAAAAAATTGTAAGTGTATAATAGTCGTTTGAGCCATAAAATAAAAACTGCATTACTGTATGTCAAAAAATAATTGCTAACCAACAGATTGATAAATGACACATGCAATTTTTGGTGTGGCAAATCAAGAAATTCGTGAACCACTGTAATGTTAACTTCTTGACCAACCAATGGAAATTGTTCTAAATTTCAAGAGGCAATTAGTCAAATATCGATGTAGTGATTTGCAAATTGCTTTGCCTGACACAAAAATTGCGCATGACAGGAAGGTTTTAATGGCTGCCTGACACAATTTTTGGTTAAACAATTCAAGCAATTTGTGGTCAAGTGTGACCTGCTTGCCGACTAGTTTTCATTGGTTGGGCAAGAAACCTACGTCACAGTGGTTTTAAAATCGCTTTACTTGCCACGCCAAAAATTGCGCGTGACAGGGGGCCTTAATGACTGCCTAACACAATCTTTGGTTCGACAGTTCAAGCAATTTGTAGACAACTGTGTCGTCAGCTTCTTGCTGACTAGTTTTCATTGGTTAAGCAAGAAACTGACATTACAGTTGTGCACAAATTGCTCCACTCTCAACACAAAAAATTGCTCGTCAAGAGGCTTTAAAACTGAAAGATTACTGTGCAGAAAAGTAACCATAAGGACATCTGCAAGAAAATTAAAATTTTTATTTTAGTTTTTAGTTTTAATTTTACAAAGATGATTCATCGCGTGACAGAGATCTTGGCAATTTCATTTCTTTAACTGGAAAGATTAGTTTGTGTAACTCCTCCCCCCTGTTTTTTTCTCTCCATCGTAATAATTAAAAAGTTGGACGTTATCTTTCATTATTTTTAATTATCATCTCACACCTCCATCTAGTTTATGATTATGATTATTCTTCGTGGGTCACTATTTCCATTTGCTTGCATTAGTTAATGAATCAATGTTGTTCTATTTAGCACCCATTTTGAATTTGACCACTTTGCTTAGCTATGTGAAGCTGTTTTCACGTTGTGCAGTATTTAGATGACATTTCTCTGGTGACACCTGTAGGCCATTAATTCATTATTTAGTTCAACATTTGCTTTTAAATTCAGTACCATTTATTGTAATTTGCATTCATCATTTCATTTCTGAAATATAAAATTGCACAGTTTTCAATTAACAATTTCCGCATTACAAGACAATACCTGAAATTTCTAAAAATGAAATGTACCTGAAGTGTATAACCAAATTTTAATCCCAGATGTTACGCTTTAAAACCAAATAAAAAGTCCATACTCGTATAAACATGGGTCCAAAATATGCATACTCATTTGCATACCTACAACGATTATGACACAGACGTAAGAAATGACACGACTTCACCCTGTGTTATCTCAGAAGCATTTTCGGATCCATGTTTATATGGGTTGTTTGCTTTGTTTTCATGTGTTGCATTTGTCATTAAAATTTGTCTAGATCTTTCAGGAACATGGACTTGAGGTTTGTTTGTTTTTTTTTTGTCATGCACCTGTATATGCATTATAGCCTTATTATAATTTTAAATTTTAAATTTGTGGACAATTAGTAATTGATGGTTAAAGTGTGTTGACAATGTTTCAAACGGGGGTTCATTGGCTTTTTTTCTTTTCTTGTTTTCATCAAAGTCCAAACGAGATCCAATATTGATTCACATCTAAAAAAGCCCCGTGTGTGTGTGTTTTCACCTTTTCTCTTGTCATCAAAGTGACTAGGCTGGGGAGTGATGTCATTCGATACCAGGCAACTAGGACCCCCTGCTCGGCCTTATGTAGCCATCGAATTAATTATCCAATGAAGTATAGTGTAGAATACTATTTCAGCGACAGAAACACCCTTCTGAGACCCCCCAGCTTCCTTCCTGTAAAAAATATATACAGGAACAGAAAATTTTCATTAAAAAAAAAAGGTGTCACTTTTGGTGAAACACAAAATTTAATCATCTGCTTACATTTTATTTCAGTTTAGCTTAAGTTGGTATTGACAATTCGAATGCCGAGTTAATGTGTAGGATTACAGGATGGTTTAAAAGTCTCCATGCATAGGGATTAGTTTCTGTCAAGTTGGAATTGTTTTGCTATGTTTTTCTATTTAGTTTTATGAAAATGTTTTGATATATACGGTTTTCGTACAGCCATGGCATTTTATACTAAAGTAAAATATTTAATATTTTAGTATAATACTAGCTATATGTCATTCAACAATGACGGACACATTTTAGATTCTGTCGCCTGGCAACATGACGTGATTGTAGTGTATTCTATTGAGAGTAATAATTGAGCAGCACCTGCATCTGCAAAAAAAATTTCTGATTTCGGTGTGACAGACATATAAACATACAAACAAACAAACAAACAAACAAACAAGCAAATTATGTTGTTAGATGTCATGTTATGATACAACATAGCCTATACATGAGCTGAGGATTATTCATACAATTGTAGCATAGACTAAAGAGTTAGAGTCTAAAGAGTCTAACTCTTTAGTCTATGATTGTAGTGGCCAAAAAGTCACACACCCGTTGTAAAACACTTTATATATGTTTGGAATGGGTAGTGAGTTTTGGGCAATCCTGTATAAATAGTTGTATCTGTTGGTAATGTGTTGGGTAGAAAAATGATGCATGTACAATGAGAAAATGTTGATACATGCGGTTTTTGCACAACATAACCTATGCATACACAGGGTGATCCACAAGTCACTACTCAAAGCGTTTTTAATTACGTTTGGAACTGGTAGTGACGTTTGGGCCACCCTGTGTAAACAGTTGCATCTGCTTACAGTAGTACTACAAGTGATTAACGATGCCATCTACTGTACGAGAAAAGTACAACTGTTGGCCTACCTGCGTATTTTGCAATTGTTCAAAAACAAATTGGTGCAGTGACATAACATTATTTTTTAATAGAACATTTCC
Source organism: Cryptops parisi (assembly GCA_034695005.1). Lineage (NCBI taxonomy): Eukaryota > Metazoa > Arthropoda > Chilopoda > Scolopendromorpha > Cryptopidae > Cryptops > Cryptops parisi. Next base: position 61,400 of record JAQIWH010000202.1, read on the forward strand.
GTTTGGCGTGGAAGGTCGTAAATTGCGCAGACGTTTCGTTTTAATCCATTTACCTGCATGCTAACATAACAAACATCATCATGGTTGTTGAAAATTGGGTTGCAGATAAAAGTGAATTTTCATTATCAAAACTGTCTTTTGCTCGGAGGTCCATTTCATTAGCCAACCCCGAGTGAATTATTCACACTTTTATTCATGTTGTGTGTGACCACTTTTGTGACCAATTTTATTCATTCAGTAAACGTTTAATTTTTTTAAGATATGTTTAAGTTTTTTGATATGTTTAGGTTTTTTGAGATATGTCTCCACTTTTCAGCCAATGTATTATAAATAAGTAGTTATAACTAATAACTTCATTGAATGGCTGCCTTTGTGTATATTTGAAGGTTCATTTTTTAGTGTGTTCCAACGTGGTTTATTAGTGCATTAGCTATGTGTCAAATATATTGTGTCAAGTTTATTCATTCAGCAAGCAGTTTTGTTTTCATTTAATATTACTTTTTTGAGATTTGTAGCCACTTTTCAGCCAAGGATATGTATTATGAATAGGTAGTTATTATAACTAATAACTTTATTGAATGGCTGCCCTTGTGTACTGTATATTTGAAGGTTCGTTTTTTCAGTGTGTTCCAACGTGGTTTAGTGCATTAGCTGTGTGTCAAATAGTGTAATTAAAACAGGATGAAAGAAAATCGATGAGGGTTAATGACGCCGTGTGAGAGATATGTATATATCCACGTTGTTTTGTCGCCGGAGTTTAATGTCAAAAGAGTTTAGATGTTAATCCAGTGGTTTGGAAGTTGTGTGAAATGGGTTTTCACTTAGTTCCGGGTGTTGACAAAAAAATGCAACAGGAACAATTTTTGTGCTGGTGTAAACTTAAATAGCTCTACTGTTGTTGTTGTTGATGATGATGATGATGATGATGTTTTGTTATTACTTTGTCGATGCTAATTTTGAGTGCTTTTTTGTCTTGCAGAATTATCCACGAAAGTGGTTTTACATCAGAAGACTTCAAGCAGTATAGACCAGTGGTCTATAGCAACACAATTCAGTCACTCGTGGCCATTCTTCGAGCCATGCCTAATTTGGGCATCACCTTTGGCAACAATGAAAGGGAGGTGAGTTGGTCGTCACGATTGTGTGAAATTTATGCTTTTTTGTCTTTACGAGTTGCGACATGATGTTGTAAGTGCCCTATAACTTGTGGCACGAGCGCAATGCAGGTGTTTTTTTTTTATGTACATGAATTGAACATGAGATCTGAATACCACTTGAAAAGGATGTTGAGTGCGTCAAACTAAACTACGTGGGCTAGACACGTATCCATCTGAGACGTCGTTATTTTGTTTGATGAAATGGGTCTTCGTCGTGTGTAATGTAAGCTGTGATCGCAGGATGAAGCTCAGAATTCATCCGCATCATGAGCATGTTTGCCAGTGTCTCGGTGTAATCAATTCTAATTATGCAAGCGATTATTATAATGACGAACAAGTTGGTTGAGTATTATTCATGATTAGTTGTTGGTTTTTTTTCTCTCTAGTCGTGTGATGGAACGTGTGTTTTAGATTCCGTAACAAGGATTTGAATTGAGGAGTTGGGTGGAATACGATGTAACTTTTGTAGTTTCGATAAAAATGGCAAAAAAAAACTTCTGGCACCTTCATATTTAAGATTACAAATTATTCCTGTCAACTGTATATTTATAGTAAGAAAATGAACTGATTTTCCAAAAAATCTGTTAACTTTAGTTGACAGGTCTCAAGTGAATGGCTAATTTGAAAAACGCAATTACGTCGTTATTCCAAATATCGTGCTAATTTACAAATGCATTTACACCGTATTTCCAAAGATCGTTTTTAACTTTTTCATTGTTTTGGAAGCGGAACGAGCTAGTGAAACAACCAGGTTCGGCAAAAAGAAAGAAATCACAACAAAAATTCAGATTTAACAATAGGGTCACGTTCCAAATTCTTGTTCCAAAAAGTTCGAAAAATGCAAATTATATATACAACCCAATGTCTTTATGCTATAGATTGGTCTAAAACGATTCAATAGCATATGAATTTTAAGGAATAGCGACTCAAGTGGGATTTTACGCCGTTTTTCCACCCAACTCCTCATTTGTGTTTATCTCGTCACTTGGTGCTGTTAATTCGTTCTTGAGAAACTCGGAACGCTTACAGAGAACGTGCTCTACGAAAGTGTTGAGTTAATTCCTAGCTACGTTCTATCA